>QVQU01189047.1:0-19969 GCA_003456935.1 Machilis hrabei
TTTAAATATATTTTTATTTTCGCCTTACAATTGGCAACGCCGCGCGATTCTTCCATAAGAACAATGTTATCTTCTGAACGTGGAACGGAGTATAGATCATTGTCACTAACATCCGACATGGTCGAGGACGACATGTTCGACAGCGATCGTCCCATCGCTACTACCACAGGAACGTTTAGGAAGCTTGGGCCAGCATCAAAGAAGCAACAAAGATTAAGCTTCCTACTTTAATCACTATTGGCTTGTTTACAGTGGAACTGTAATGGTTTTAAAGGACACTATCCAGAGATCCAGAAGCTGATAGCAGACTTCAACCCAGCAGCCTTATACTTATCCGAAACGCACCTTCGAGACACTGACCAAATCTATCTCAAGCACTACACCACTTACCGCAAGAATTATACACTGGGTAACGATGCGCCTGGTGGGGTACTACTAGCAGTAAGATCCCAATTATCATCAACTGCTATTCCTCTCACATGCACAGTTCAGGCAATAGCAGCCAAGGTCTTCCTCCCTCTAATGGTCACACTTTGTCCAGTTTACCTACCACCAAACACAGATGTTTCACGGGGAGAAGTACTTGCTCTCATAGTACAGCTACCAACACCGTTTTTGATTATGGTCGATTATAATTTCCATTATTCGCTGTGGGGCTCCAGTTACAATTCTCCTCGTTGCATCTTACTGGCCGATATAATAACTACAGCAGATCTTTCCATACTAAATGACGGTTCATACACTTTTCTTAGCTCCGGATATCGCACCTTTTTATCCATCGATTTGTCTATTTACAGCCCTCATTAGTGTGTCAGTTGACCTGGAACGTTCACGACGAGCTCTGTGGAAGTGACCACTATCCACTGATTCTTCGTTTCCTAAACCAGGGCTGCAAAGACACTAGACATCCAAAATGGAACTTTTGCAAAGCTAACTGTGATATTTACCGGCAACACCTTGATTTACCAATAGACGATTTAGTAGCAACCGTCACGAATAGCATTAATAAAGCAGCCTCGTCTTCTATACCACGCACGTCACCTTCACCTAGACGTCCCCAGATCCAGATAACACACACTATCAAATGACCCGTCATCTCACCCCTGAATCAAATAAATACTTGTTGCATCTCTACAATCAGATTTCGTCAGAGGGTGCCTTTCCTCAGTCTTGACGACACAGTGTAATTATCCCTATTTTAAAGCCAGTAAAAGGCAGGACTTACGTTTCCAGTTATCGTCCAATAGCACTGACCAGCCTACACCTTAAATGCCCATGTCTCTTGCTTGTAAACATGTCCTTGTCCTCCATTATATTTTATTTATACACGTTGTTTTTACATATACAGAGGTACTTATATATTTATGTTTAAATAGTGTCCATGCTACAATGAGTAGCCTTAGTATCCAGTAATTCACCGGCGCTAAATGACCCATATGATGTCAAAGTGCCGTAAAACTGCATATATCATCATCGAAATTCAAGTTCATTAAAACCACTGAGTAAATCATTTTTTTCGTTTAACTAATACATACGTTAACAAGCAATCATGAAAGAGCATTGTTTTATTTTTAGCTTCCAGTTTCTAGTTGTTTGGGGACATTAGACTCATCGGTATTGGGACATTTACAGGAATATCATATAATGAGTATATACTCGTACATGATGTTTCATTACGATTAGTTTTACGTTCGTTAAGTATCATAAAACAACAAAAAGACAATACGAATACACAGCGTGTTTGAGAGTACATACAATTTGAAAGAAAGACCAAAATGTAAGGTACAGAGACAATATTTAAAGAAAAATATTTCTTCTTTCTTTGCAAGTTAGAAAGGTATTTTAAAGGACTTACACTGTATTCTTTTCTTTCACTCGTCTTGTAGAGTAGACAAATAAATCCAGCAACCTATTATAAATTACTAACTCAATCATGAGGTCATCATTTTCCTCTTTTTGCAAGCATTCAAAAAAGAAGACAAAAGTTCATGTTCTAGTAACAGACATGGTATTTTGTATTACGCCATAATAAGACAAGTAAAAATGTGGTAAATTCCTATCTAGAAATGTAAATTTGAATGTGTATTCTTCTGGGTTGCTTTACAGTGTGTTATTAAAGAAAATTATGTTTGCATGAGAAAGACTTATTTAAGGTGGAACCAATGTTCGTAAAGGGATAAGATGCTTCAGTTATTTACCATTCACTCTATTCTTGTTTTTTCTGTGGTCCCTGCACTTAACAAACCCTGTTGGTTGTAATTACATTTCTAGCATGCAAAGTGCTTTCCACCAATATATCTTACAACATTGCTAACCGAGGGATGAATTCCTGAATAATCTAAAATCGTTAGTGGTGTCCTGAATTCACTTGAGTCTATTAACAGGGCCTATCGAAGGCAGTTTACGATGATTTTGTAGCATTTGTGAAGCCTCCTAAGACCAAGGCCATATAATTTACCACCATTATGTCATAATATGCTATAAACCTTTAAATGAAAATTCAGTTTGGTTGTTACGATTTCGTTTAATTTTCTCAACCAACACGTGGGTGTTTTGAACGAATGATGATCATTGTGAAATAGTGTTCAAGCTGGGTCTCGAACTCTGTCTGTTGAATAAAACATAATCACCTTACCTTAGAGCTTCCAAAGTTCCCTAATCACCCGGATTCACCCTTCAAAACAGTCAGTGAAACCTAAAATTAATTTGTGCCATGAAATGAACTTTACTGTTTTGTAGTAAAACTGTTCTGCTTTTAATCGAATCATTTCTAGCTGTTATCTTTAGGAGGCTGCAGAATCTTAGACGTGCATATCAGTCACGCAAGTGTCGTTAAAATTTGCGATAAATCTCGCAAACGAGAACAACCAGTTTGTGTTTTGACAGAAAGTAAGAATGACATTGACAAGACTGCAGACTTGTCAGTTATCATTTAAACTTAACACGAAATACATGGCGCAAAGTTTAGACATGCTAGCTTACATAAGCAAAGATGGATGGTGAAGTAATGGACAGAGTATGTACTCATAGTACCTACGCCCGATTCAAGCGATTTAGAGTAGTAAAAAGAACATTTCAATCTCATGTTTTCTGTCAAAACTTTAATTAAATACGAAAATAACGAAACATTTATATTATTTCCAATCTTGTGTGCGTGCTTTCATGAATAAGTTAATTATCAAGCTTAAACGTGAAGTTTGTAACAACTCGCTTACTACGACTTAATAAAGCGAGCGATAAATGCGCCACGCGTGACCTCCACACACTTGTACGGTTCCAAGTTTAAAATTTTCATAGTTTCGACAACTCATGAAACCTTGAAGGGAGAGAGATAGGTTTATATANACAGCTGTATATTTATTTGGTTGCTTTATTAACGATGTAACACATAACACAAATACAAGTCCGGATAACGTCACGATACTTACCATGAACAATCTTCACGTGAACGATATAAGACGGCCCATTATGCAAATGTGACCAAACTGCCCTATCGTAAAATCATATTACAAATCGACTTTAAAGAAATGTTGCCATATCACTGTCGAAGCTACTCCCAACTAAACCTCCAGTACATCGCAGATGGGCTATTGAAATGATTAATCAACAAAGCACGTTTAACTCTCTCATGTACACCCCCTTTTAGAATATCATGTGCTAGTCTCAGATGCACATTCTTTCTCAACAGTCTCAATGATAGAGCGCTGAACTTATCACACCCACATTTCACCGTCTCGTTCAAATTCAATAGAGTCGATATCCGATAAACGTGGAACATTTATCAATATGTCTCTCACACTAGTACTGCAAACTTGTTAAAGATTATTTCGTAATTATGACTTTATATGGCTGCTCTGGCCAGTAGATTATCTATCTACCATTTCATTAATTTACTGGCTGCTCTGGCTCTCTGGATCAACTGACCTCAAACTTAATATTCTCTACCCGCCCGACTGTACGGGNTAATGGCATCCATTGACCTGCCAGTCTCTAAGACCCGAACGGCGTCACATAAAGAAACCATATATTAAAATATAACTAAATTATCAGTACAAGGTCTAAGAGGCTGGGAGAACCAAAACACCTTCCGGATTTCAAGCGTTGTAAAAACGTATGTCAGCAAGATATGTAGTTCGCGTGCAAGTTAACAACAGTTTCACAACAGCTGCCTTTTGTCTTTTGCAAAGGAAATCGCAAACCATATATGAGGAAATGTTAACAACCATTCTGGAGAAGAGTGCAGAATTGGGTGTGTATCCAGACCCTCTTGTTGTTCACATGGACTTTGAGAAAGCTGCTATTGAAGCCGTTCAGGAAGTGTTGGAAATCCATGTGCAGGTGCGAGCATGCTTCTACCACCTCACGCAGAGCACACATAGGAAACTTCAAGAATTAGGTCTGGAAAAGAGATACAGAGAAGATGAAGAATTAAGTCAATTCTGCGTAATGATGGATGGATTAGCGTTCCTGCCCATAACAGATATCACTCGGGGAATGGACTTTCTCAAGAAGACAGTGCCACGTGGAGTAGAACCTCTTCTAGACTATTTCGACACAACTTATATGAATGATAGCTTCAGACTAGCTGGACGTCATCCGATTCAGAGGGATTGCTCCAGCTTTTCCACCTGAGCTGTGGAATGTCCACGAGAAAACTGTCCAGGGACACGACACGACCAACAACCAAACGGAGGGGTTGAATCATAGATTTTCAGTCCTTGTTGGTTCCAAACACTCATTTGTTTGGACATTAATTTTAAAGATGAGACAGGAGGTAGCTTCAGACAGCACTAAACTGGAACAATTACACCTTGGAATTGAAAGGACAAAAAAGAAGAGGAAAATGACTGAAGTCACGACTATATCGACAGTGCATTAAGTACAACAATGGTACGAAACCAATTGAGGAATTCCTGAGAGCTGTCGGTCATACTATAAGGTTTAGGAAGTAAGACATCTCCAACAACTGGTGAATTGGACTATGCCATCTTCAAGCTTTTATTAATTTTTGATGCGTTGTACCTATAACTATTTGCTCATTGCTCACTTTAACAATATATTTTGTTTACGTTTCCTGTTTGTTTGTTTTTTGACAAGTTCGAGAATGAAGGCTGTACGACAATAGCTCTTTTCTGTGTTCATCGGCGCAAATAACCAACTTGTGTTGACGCGCCGGAAACCAAACATCCATCCTAGCTCTTTTCAGAACTGCCCTGAGGATTGGGTTGAGCCCAATGTCACATTTTGAATCTATTGTAGTTTATCATTTTCTTGTGCATTTTTATTACTTCAGTGCCAGACGCTTCAGAGTATCAATATTGACTCCTTAGTAAAAAAAAAGTATTTTTTTTATGTATGATGATGCTTGAACAACTTTTTTGTCCATGTGAAGTGCCTGAAACTTTTACTATTGTATTTTGCCGGCTTTTTTCCCGCAGATTTTGTTTTTCTGGAGCTTTTTTTCCGCGGCTTTTATTCCTCCGGTTTTTCCGCGGATTTTTTCCTCCGGTTTTTTTCCAGGCTTTTTTTCCGCGGATTTTTTTCCCCGGCTTTTTGTCAGTGATTCGTCCGGTACAGCCTGCATCTACCTTACTCATTGCATTGTCTAATGGGATATATGCAGTAGAAGGACATTGTGTAAGTTGAACGGTCACTGGAGAGGAAAATGCTGCACCACGCAACACTGCTCTCTGTTTACTTACAATACACAAGAAGTCTCGCTAGCCCTGTTCTCAAGTTTACTAAATAAGGCCTCGAGCACTTGAATGTAATAAAAACCAAGAACCAACACCATACTTTTTAATGGAATGCGTGACTGAAGTAAATATTGTAAAATTTTATTCTTTTACGCATTATGTAGAGAAATCCGCATTTTGAAAGTATACAAATAACTGGAAGGCTTAATAAAATCAAGTTCTTTCACTTTTACCCTAATTAGCTGCTGACATACGATAATTATATGCTAACATTAGAACAATATTGATATATTTCTTACTAAAAATTATATACTGAATATTTAGTTTGCTCAGACTTTGCATTAAGTAGACAACGTTATTTTAAGGGTAAAGAAAATCATAGTAGATATGTCCTGGTGATTGTTCCAGAACAGTATTTTGCATTAAATTCTCTACTTTGTGAAACTAAATCTAAAAATAGTGGCCTTCGTGAATACTCTTCATCTGTGCAAAATGTTCAAATAGGAACAACAACTACGTAGAATCGTGACCTTAAAGTTGCATAAATTATGTGCTTTGAGTGGTTTACCCGTTTTAACCGCAGGCCTTTAATACGTATACTGCTATATTATTTATGTGCTGTTTGCAAGCAGTGTATGAACCTTAATGATGATTCATTAATTTCTGAGCTACTAAAATAAATTGCACGTTGTAAGTAATTTGTCCTTACCGTGTAATTAATGTTCTTCAATTTAAAAAAGTATATGTTAAATCAAACTAAAAAGCATATAAAATATAGAATTCAAAATATTCGGCTGACAGTTACAATGCTGAGCGTTGATGCTTTTAGCGCTGAGCTTTTGCTCTAATAGTTGATGCAAGCTGAGATTCTTTTAACATAACATTGACTATGAACGGTATAAGTTCACCGATATTTTTAAAGCTAAGACTGTTATAATGTTTCTGTTCATAGGCGATACTGGAAATTAAGGTCGCTGATTGTGTAGCGATTTCACACAAAAATTCACTTTGTAATTAATTTAAAATTCAATTATAAATTGAAAAAACTATTTGCACTAGCCGTGTGTTTAAAACTCTCCATATATCGAAAACTCAAATTGTCTATAATTGAACGTTCACAAACGTTACAAAAGTCTTCAGTTGTCAACTTCTTTCGAAAACAATAACTTACAAGTTATGAAGTTTTAAAAAATCAATACGTGTAATTCTTTATTATTTATTAATTTTTTATACCAAATTCAAGGTCCATTATTTGCGTGAAAAATTAAAGTTTCAGTTTTACAATATCCACCTCAAAACCTAGGCTATATTTCAAATAATCAAATTAACATAAGTTAAGAACCTTAAATCACTGTTGTATGTCTGTCTGGTACAGCACTTTAAATTAGGTGTTATTATTGTACAAAATGGATGCATAGTACATAACTGCAACTCCTAATTATATAAATTATTTGTCTATAAAGTATCACCAACATAAGTTCTTCAAAATGTAGTTGACACTCACAAACGCTTAGCAAAAATAATCCACGTTATATAGCAACTGTACCTAATATTTTTGGCCGCTGGCAGAATGTTTAACGGTATTCATAATTATCAACGTGTTTTAATTGCATCGATGCTCACAAAGTAGCTACCCTACCTACATTATCAGTGCACACATATGTTGAATTTATAAAAATAAAGAAAGAAGAAAAGGTATAAAACACTTGATTTAAAAATATGTCTTTATATTAAATTTTAGCTTGAGATCTAAGGGTCCCAAACACAACTACAGTATTGTAGTATTGGTAATACTAATGCATAGTACGCGATTTGCTTAACTTTTAAATAACTTTTCTTTAACGTCCTTTGAATAAATCGTAAATTTCATAGCGCCTTTCCTACAATATAGTTAACATGTGAATTCCATGACAGATCCTCGAACAGTAATACTCCTTATGTTGTACCACCAAGGTTATAGTTGGTCTGAATTTTCTGCCAACGCTTTGTAATAAGCATAACCTAGCATTTCTTAGGATTTAGTTTTAACTGCAATAAATTACACCATTCCTCAACAGAGTTTAGAGATTCTTGTAATTCCTCACCATCTTCTACACTATTTATTTCCCTATGTATGACGGTATCGTCTGCAAATAATCCTATAGAGGACTGGACGTACGCAGGTAGATCATTAATGTAAAGTAAAAATAACAACGGACTCCTGACGTGACCTGGACCGAGTTAGATGTGACTCCATCAATAATTACACGTTGTGATTGACTAGAAAAGAAGGACTTTAACCAGTTAAGAATTGAACGATCTATTTTATAAGCCTCTAGCTTGTTTGACAGCCGTAAGTGAGGAACAGTGTCAAATGCTTTACTGAAATCCAAGAATACGACATCTACTTGTTTTCCGCTGTCTACAATTTTGGGTAGTTCTTCCACGAGTATAAGTATCTGAGTTTCACAAGATAAACCCTTAAAGAATCCATGTTGTTCCCTGAATTGTAATCACTAAGCGTCTAAATGTTTCATTATATTGCTGCTAATAATGTGCTCTATCAGCTTATAGAAAACAGAAGTGAGAGAAACGGGTCTGTAATTCGCAGGATCCTGTTTAGTTCCTCCCTTGTGAATCGGAATAACGTTTGCATTCCGCCAGCCGTTTGGAATTTTTCTTCTGGTATAGATTTGTGACAAATGGTCCGAGATATTCAGCTAAAAGAGAGTAAACGCGGGATGGAATACCATCAGGCCCCTGAGCTTTACTTGGTTTAACCAACTGTAAAAGCTTAACTACTCCTTCATTCGTAATTAACGTCTCTGACATCACCTTGATGTTTTCGGTAAAAAAATTAGATATATTACTTACATTCTTATCTGAGAATTCTGATCTATAGTGAAAGTTTAGTAAATCTGCCTTTTTTCTTGTCTCTGAAAGATTTCCCCGTGTTTTTTTTTTTTTTAGCGGTGGAATTGATGTTTCTCGCGATCTTTGGTTCTTTATATATGTGCCAGTGGGCAGTGAAAACTTTCCACTTGTTATTAACCTTCTTAGTCAGGGCTCAAGAGACACCCGATATCCCAAGTGGGATCTCCATAAAGTTAACTGGCCACTCTACCAACAGCTTGTTGACTTTCCTATAGATCAGCTTTTTGAGGTCGCCATAGTCACTAATAGCATAAAAAGAGCAAAAACAGCTGCTATACCTCGCACGTCACCTGCACCTCGACAACTTCCTGTTCCCTGGTGGACAGAGGAATGCACCTAAGCTATCGTCACCATAAGCTAGCGCTTCACCAAATCCGACTACATCCTACGGTTATCAGTTTCATGAACTTGAAGCAGTTGAGGGCAAAAGCTAGGAACATAATTCGTACTAGCAAAAGAAAATCCTCGGTCTCTTTCGTTTCTTATATTACAGCTTCCACCGACCCTTCTCAAGTAAAGGAGTATCTACGTAGAGTTTCGGGTAGATGTGTGTCTACTTGTATCCCCCTTCTCATTCACAACGGCAACCAAGCAATCACCACCAGAAATAGTGGATACACTTGCCGACACCTTTTCCACTGTTTGCTGTTCAGCACTCTACCAACCCCAGTTTCAGGAAATAAAACTTCACGCAGAGTGGCGGAGTTTCATATCTAATTCTAACTACCAAAAATCGTACAGCAGTCCTTACTCCGAATGGGAACTTGATACTTCTATTCAAGCATCACGAGATGCATCCCCTGGGCCGGATGATATACGTTAACAAATGCTCAGACATCTTCCGCAACAGTCCAAAAGGCACTTTCTGCACTTTTACAGTCGTATTTGGGTAAAAGTTTTTTTTTTCCGATATCTTGGAGACAATGTATTATCGTACGAATTTTAAAACGAAGCAAAGATAGGATTAATGACTCAAGTTATCGTCTTATTGCACGCACTAGTTGCGTTTGCAAAATATTGAAGTGAATTATCGATTGGATGCTTGTCCGAATTCCAATGTGGCTTTTGTCTCCACCGAATGGCAATCACTTACTTTCTGGCTGATCTTGAGGGTGCTATTTGTAATACGTTTATGAAAAACAAACATCATTTAGCTGTCTTTTTCGACTTAAACAAAGCATACGACAGGACATAGCGATTTGATTAAAATAAATGTATATAACTGGAGGGAGGGGAGGTTTAGAGGCAATAAACCACATTTTATTTCAAATTTTCTAAGCAATAGGGAATTTAGAGTCTTATTAGGCTCAACCCGAATTAATTATTTTAAACAGGAAATTGAGATGTCCCAAAGGGCTATTTTAAGTGTTAGGCTACTCCAACTGAGGGGAAATCCACTTTGGAAAGTCGAGCAGCTAGTGAAAAGTGATCCATAGCTTTTGCTATGTTGAAAACTGTACGGTTGCTATAATTTTCACGAGACAGATCGACGGACCTTAGTGGTACCGAATGCGACCCAATTGTTGGCTCCTTGGTGGGTGCTGATAAGTGAGGGATTAATTTTAACGCATTTTATTATGGATTCCTTATTTTCTTCTAAATGTTCTGTGAATTGTTATTGAAAGATTGCGTGATGGTATGTTTTAAAAATGTGTACCCATTTTTAATTCACATGGCATTGACGAGTATATATGACGAAAATGTACAATGTAATAAAACTGAGAGATGGCAAACTGTTAATTACAACCTGCACAGCAAACAGTCCGACAATGTCCTCAAAGCTAAGACTTTGGGACTATATAATATAAATGTTAGCACCCATAGATCCTTAAACTCCTCCAAAGGAGTTATAAGCTGTTTTAATCTCATTCATGTGGACCTGGAAGAGTTCAAAGAAGAATTAAAAGACCTGAAGGTGACAGACGCTAGACGTATGCCGTTGAAACTAAACGGTACACTGACACCCACATTGTCCTTGATACTGACATTCGAAAAGACTGACATCACTGAATACGTCAAAGCTGGATTCTACTGCTGTAAAGTAAGGCCTATATACCAAACCCCATGCGTTGTTTCCAATATCAGAAATTTGGCCACACTCAGAAGTTTTGCACCTCTCTTTCCGTTTGTGGCAAATGTGGCCTGTCTGACCACATTACTGACTCTTGCACTTCTACCCTAAATTGTGTCAACTGTAAAAACAACCACCCTGTCTGGTCAAAAGACTGCCCTAAATTTAAGGAAGAGAGAACCATCCAGGAGTTAAGCACCATACAGATGGTCTCTTTGGCTCCAGATTCTCCCCAAAAGCGAGAGTAGTTAAAGGATCACGTTCTCCACCATTGTCTCTAACATCTGATTTTTTTTGTAACTTCAGAAGCTCTACTTGACACACAGAATTGCATTCTTAATAATTGCATTATCATTGCCTGATTTCTACTGCTATTACTGGTTACCATATTCGTTTTAACTCTTGTATGTCTGCTAATTTGTTATTTTTTTTAAAAAACTGCAGGATACAATCGACGTATTTATTTTTGCGTAAAATGCAATTTAGTTTCCCAATTTAGTTTTACAAATATTGTAAGGAAATATTTTCACACAATGTAATGCACCCATCTACCTAAGAATAGTTTTGCATATAGCACAAATAATAAAATAGATTCCTGGCTTATAGAAACAATTTTTATACATTTAAATTACGTTTCATAAGCCTATATATAATTGTCTGTCATTATCATCGTATGAGTTCACTAACAAGTTAAAATCACCTACAACATTTTTTAAAACCATTAAAACTAATTAAATATGTGTTTATGTAAAATATCGTTTTGATACTTCTAATAGACGTAAAGCTGATGAAAGATAATTATATAAATATACATCTACGGGTATTAAATAATTTGGGTAGGAGTAAAAAAAACATTTGAATATTGTTGATAGGAGAAGCACATGCTTACTTTGATAAATGTAAACGTCCCAGAAGTATCACTCTTAGTAACTAGGAAAAAAAAGCGTGAAAATGTTGTAGTTATTTGAGTTTATTTCAAATTATTCTGACTCCAGTCGAATTTCTGAAAATTCCATTAGTAAAAATAGCATGCAGTATTGCATTTTTTCTGTCGTGTCAGAAAGTAAGTCCACTGGAGTGCGGCAAGAACTCGCTCGTATTCCATGAAGTCCAAACACGCTATCGGGCAGTAGCTACTTGCCTTGCCAACCTGTTTGAGAAGTTCGTTGATGCTGCCTATTGATTTTAGCCAGTGCGAGACTTTAGGTCACCCAGTACACGCTTCATGTGTTCGTGACCTCATCCCCTCTGCACACCACATTGCCTTGCTCTCTTATTGATCGTCAGTGTTTAGAATGTAATTGATTGAACTTCTTGGGAAGTAAAACTTATACATTTGGCTTTCTTCATGCAAACTTGTTTTTATAACTTTCATCTCTACGGACAAAGTAACAACATCGGTATTACTTTTACATTTTTGTTTTATTTTTATTACAATTTCTTGTTAANGATCATGCCAGTTTAGTAATATCTTATGTATAGTATCTATAATTTATAAGTGTAGAATTAACAAGGTCACCAAGAGCATAAAATATAATATTTCCAATCTCAAATGCATTATTTAGTTAGAGCTCTATTAGCAGTGGATTAATATTTGTTAATTTATCATATTTTTCTAATTTTAAAGATTTTGATAACACTCGTGATGCCATGTTATTACTGAATCGTAACTGCTACGGATCTTTAAGCACTTTGTGGCTGCTTCAGGCTTCATATCTCATGACAAAGCAGTACGTATTTAGTAACGGAGATTTCTGATTATTCAGGATTACTTCACTTCGCTGATATTTGATATCATTATTAATGGTATTGGTGAATTTATTAACGGCAGTCAATTTCCACTGCAGGCAGAGAACACAACACTATACAAAACTATTGCAACTAATGACAACGCAGGCAAACAAACATATCACCATTAATTCTTTCTTATTTTATCTTAACAGAATTTCTGTCTTACTTTACCTGAACGGATGGACCCCGTAAGCATGGAGTGACTGCATGTTACGGGACATGAAATATACTATATTTTGAAAGTACAGTTAATGAACATATGTTCACTTTCTAATGAATAAAATAGTAACTGAAGAATAGTGCACCATTCGTCTCTTCTTGATAACATCAGCCTCTTTCCCTTTAAAGAAGTGACCGCATGTCACTTAACTGCAACTAGCGTCCTGGAATTGCATTTGATCTACCGTATGAAGTTGAACTATGCTTGGTAGTCAAGAAAACCGCTCTGTTCTGTGACACTTGATATCAGTGAATATTTAATATTTCCAAAAATGTATCATTTATGTTTTTATTAAGTAGCACTCACATCGTGATCATTGTGGTCAAACTTTCCGACAGTGGCTCTATGGGAATAAACCCGCAGCCTTGTGCCAACTATGAAAGCATAGTAATATTATCACAAACCATATTGTTTGGATTTTCAATATCTTATATATACCAGCTTAGAGTGCAAGATTTTTTGGTATAAAGTCAGCGTTTCCAAGATACGTGTTAATTGAAAGTACAACAACGTATAGCTTATGGTACTTTTGCATTTCATCATGTGTTTATTTATGTTTATGGCAATACCCGGTGAATTTATGGATAGATCAATATATTCTACAAACACACATCTTTCAACTGTGTACCCAAAACCTTGTACCTCTCTACGTAGGTGGTGTTATACTAATGGCAGATATTCCATGCAACCGTTTATCCCTTTATATTTCTTAAAGGCGTGTAATCAACTCTCAAACAATTTACCACAACATACAAATAACACAGGCGTGCGCACGCTTAACCCCTCTAATTTATCTTTCCCCTTTAAAAAGAATAAAGTGCAAATGTAATGTATTTTGTTTAAGTAAATTCTGATTAAGTTTACCTACAACTATTTCTTATCATTAAACTGAATAAACTGATCCAGTGACGAAACTACTTTCATTTTTTAATTACCTTTCTTGTACTTCACAGAGACGTACATATACAGTAACATTATTTCGTATTAGTTAAAACTAACAAGGAAAATAATTTACGTATCACAAGATAACACAGATGGTTGATTTGCCATTATGGGAAGGTCAGTGGAAGCATTTTGAACCTAAATAATTTATCCGTGAAATAGCTACGCGTTTACTTCGTCGACACGAGTACCTAACCCAGGGAGTGTAGTAGTCAATTTGAAACCCAACTGACCCATTTGATTCATCTTCAGAAAAACAATAAAAAATATAGATAGGAATTTGTAAACAACATGCACTCAATTTCCATTATGTCTCTTTACGTCAACTCTTGCTTGTCAGCACTGTAATGTAACTGACACACTCAGTTTTGGTATGATCAGTTTGTGTCCAATTTATTGCAAAGTGTGCAAGTTTTTTTTGCATTTTCTAAACGTTTCGACGTGGATTTTGATGTACGTTCTCACTGCTTAGACATACAGTAAACAAAAATAAACGTAACAAAATAAATAAAATACATATCCAAAAAAAAGTAAACCAAAACTGCAATGTTACAAAGAAATAAACAAACAATAAAAACATATTTAAAAAGGTATAGTGATGTTTATTCCCCTGTCTAATCTTTTGACAATGACAAAATAGATTTCTTGGCTTCTAGACAAGTTGCATTCCCTATTGCTATAATTCACTTGTTATAATTCCCTGTTGCTAGAAAATATTCATTTAGGCTATAAAATCGAGGAGACTTACCACACTGCTTGCAGTCTTTCAGTTTAGTTCCATGTCGCTATAATTTCCTCTTGCTATAAATACAGCTAAGGGGCATACTGAATTCATCTTTTAATAGACTGGCAACATAGCATCAGCCATATAATAGGGAACTGTACAACAAATTTCGTAAGTCAAGTAAAGTATCCAAATGGTATTGCTGGTTCTCCAAAATGAAGTTATTATTTAATGATTTTATAATGACGACAATAAACTGTTTAGCTATATACTCTCGCTGCAAAGCAAAGCCATAAACTTTTTGTGTTTTGACCTCTAAAGTTTTACAGCACAACTTGTATTAAAAGTACTTATCTGTATTTACCCTAAAAAAACACCCTCGAGTATTTTCCTCTCCTCGTTGANACAGACATATAATTACAAATTACATCTGCTTTAACCAAGAAGTTATTCAAATAATAATATTTGGAACGTAGGTTTCTCAAAATGTATACAAACTTTAGAAATAGAAGGCTGAGGTAACATATAATTTATGAATTGTAATAGTTCAACAACTAAAATGTTGTTTTGTGCTAAGGAACCATAAACGAAATTCAGGTATGCAAGTTTTATCTTGATTAAACAAGTTTGTTTCACCGTTTCGATAGTCACATTACTTGATTGCTTTGTCACAGTACCTTATTATTATGTATTTTGAACAGAGCCGCTGAGTGTCAACGTGGTTAGTGGTAGAAATAATAATATGTATACTATCTTAAGTTAAATGGTCCATTTAATTTTGAAAGGCCTACGATATTATATTTGTTTTTTACAGGAGTGGTTCTAAAAAATTGTACTCGTTATATATTGTATACACTAGTAAACTATAACTGCGTTAGAAATTATCCTACAGAAAAAGATTTTGAAGAGAGACTTAACAATGACAGCTATTCAGAAAAGGGAGCTCCCTAAACGTTAAGCATATTTTTAATTTTTGTATTATTTCTTGATACCAAGAACGAGTCTGTTAAACTTGCACATAAATAGCAATGTAGGAAGTTAGCTAAAGATTTGCATTAGATAATCATAAGACATCAATCACATCCTTGATGGCTTATATAATATCCAGAGGACTGTATAATTCTTATTATATAGAAATTCGTCGAATCGTTTACGTCCACCGCCAACAATAATACTCGTATTTACGGGATCGAGGAGAGGTAAGATGTTTGTGAACAGGGTTTCATATTTTAGGTAAACGCAGAGTTCCACTTTTATCACCAGTATCACCGTGAAATCTTAGAGGGAATTGTATAAAACGTACTGGGTCTTGGTATGCAGGAAAAGGTTACAGTTAACAATATTACTTTCATTGTTATCAAATGGGAAGTTGGAATTTGAATGAAGATGCCCAGCTATGCTATTTCATTAAATTACACTCGTGTCGATAAGTTAAGGGATTTTTGAGAGCCACTACAAAACATTGTATACTAAACTGTGGCGAGACAACATTGAACACGTGACATATGTGTCAGACATGTCGGCACCACGCCCGCTGTGTACNATACCGATTAGTGTGACTGGAACAGCCCGTGTGGGAAGAAGTGTTTAGTAAAGTGTTGTGTGCGTTTGGCTCACATTATTCGAGTCGTAGGGAAGCACGATGACACAGCGAACACATTTGGATGACATTACGCGTGGCCGGATCATCGGCAGATTAGAGGCCGGCCAGAGTCAGCGAGAGGTGGGTCAGGAGTTGAATGTCACCAGTGGCGTCATTTCGCGTCTGTGGAGACGATTCCAGGCGGACGGAAACATTCAACGGCAGTATGGGCAAGGTCGACCACGTGCTACAACCCAGACCCAGGATCGTTATCTTGCTTTAAATGCCCGAAGACGCCCAACCAGCACAGCACCTGCACTGGCTAGAGACCTCGTAGCAACCTCTGGGATACACATCTCCCGTCATACTGTGTATCGTCGGTTTCGAGAGGTTGCTCTGTATGCAAGGCGACCCGTCAGATGCATTCCCCTCGCACAAAGACACCGCGTGGCTCATCGAACATGGTGTATTGCCCACCGTGATTGGACCCAGGAACAGTGGGGTAGTGTGCTGTTCACGGATGAGTCTCTGTTTAGCCTGGAGAGTGATTCTCGGCGTCTGTTCATCTGGCGCGTCCCTGAGACACGTTACAACCCTGCCAACATTGTGGAAAGGGACCGAAATGGCGGTGCCAGTGTTCTCGTCTGGGGAGGCATCATGTTAAGAGCACGTACCCCACTGAATGTGTTTCCATGGGGTACTGTGATGGCTGTGGTCTATAGGGATGACATCCTGCAACAGTATGTGAGACTTTTCCGTTGTGCATATGGACCTGGGTTCCGTCTGATGGATGATAATGCCCGACCACATAGGGCTTACCTGGTGGAGGTGTATCGGCAGCATAAGGACAGCACGCGTCTAAAGTGGCTAACTCGCTCACCGGACCTCAATCCGATTGAACATGCATGGGACGCTCTAGGCCGAAGGATTGCAGCCCTAACTCCGCCACCACGGACTATTGTAGACCTCAGAAGGGTGCTTGTCCAGCAATGGGATGCGTTACCTAAGAAATGCTGGACGGCCTGATCCACAGTATGGGGAGCCGTTGTGCAACCTGTATTGCCGTTTGGGGGTCACCACACCCCGTATTGAATGATTCTGGCACAGTCCACCACGAAATGTATGCCACCGGCGCAGAGACACACCACAAGGTAAGTGCTGCCGACTGTCAATTCCCAGTTTTACTGTGTCACGAGTCTCAATGTTGCCAGGGCATATTTTATTGCACAAATTATCTTTGTGACCCAATGTTTTCTAGTGGATCTCGAAAATCCCTTAACTTATGGACATGAGTGTATTTTGAATTACTAGATGCTCTCTATACTTAGTCTTTAAATAAATTGACAACATCGCATCAGCAATATAAAGCTGTATTCAGTAGCAACAGCCCCATTAACTTATTTTATGAGCAACGAACTTTTCTCCTTGCTTAAACATCCTACTTTGAAGTAAACTCACACTGTTTCCTGCTTCTGCTATGACCATTCTTTTTTTTTTTTTTGCGATGCAATTTATTTTATGTTTTCGAATTAATTTAAATATTATGTAGGTCTAGTGTCAAATCACAGATAAACGGAGGGCATTGCTTTNAAACAGTGCTATAACTGGAGATCAACAGATTAGCTCAACGGTGGAGTACTCGCCTCCTGATGGAAAGTCCCGAGTTGAGATACTGGGGCCAAGACTCCTGCGAGTCTGCCTCTGAAGCACTCCACATCAAGGTATGATCTTAGGCGTCTTCCAGGAAGGATGCGAAAAGTAGTGTCCCATCGACAAGTGTTAGATGTAACAGACCCACCACCGGCTATGTGTCGAGTGAGTGACAAAGTTCGATCATCCTAAAGCATTGTTGATACGCGAATGTGATGTCCATTAGACTTTAGCTAGCATAAATTCAAGTAATCAAATATAACTTGCCTATTACGCATTGTCACATGTTCTGTTAGTTGGACATAATGTTGGTATATATTTTACTTTAGTTAAATATTTAACTGTTTATCATTAATTACAGACATTTTAATGAAGTTCTAAATTAAAGGAAAATGTTTGAAGTATTCTATTCCACATCCCAAGGCTAACTCGTCAGCATTTTTTCCAGTACTGGCCAAACCCATGCAATACTTGAAACATGATTTGCATAGAACTTCATGCAACTTTACATCTTTTGCAGCCAACATTTTAGTTCTTTGACGAAACTGTGTATAAAGACATCTTAGGTACACCATACTCTCTTGCTGTCTCAGTTTTGTTTCCTTCGGCTTTATCGGCATTATTTAATATATTTGTTTACAGCTACTGTCAACTCATTATATAGCATTACAGCCCCTAAGCACCTAAAAAAGATATATTAGGAATTATTAAACAAATACAAATTACGTCCCATGATTGAAGAGCGCACCTTATTTCGGATCGTCGTCAATTCAAATCTCCCAATTATCAAACCCTGTGGCTGCTTATTAATAAGAAAACAATGCGCTGAGCTAACCAACACTATAAGAACTATCCACCTTTATAATAACAAAACCATAACATAAAATCGTGTCTGCGAACGGCAAACAAGAAGCTTTAAAAACAAAACCAAGACTGAACTCGATTTAGAGGATGGCAAGTTAACTTCCAAGTGCTATAACACTGCAATAAAGCTTTGTTTTAGAAACAAAATATGAGAAAGTAACAAAAAAAATTTATCCTAATCTGCTAACTTATGGTACTCTAAACACCAAATGGGAGGACAACTGTTCATTGCCATTTAAAGAAATAACGATGTTTTAACCACTAAATATAGTTTTGTAGAAAACCATACACATATGATATATTAAAACAAACAGATTTTACTGAACTTTTGTTCTTTTGCAAGATCAGATAATTGATTTCATTAATAAACCCTTAATTTCGCTTAAAAACTGGCTATTATGTTTGGTTGAACAGACTGTATTGTCTTTACCTTTCATGTATAATGCCGTGCCGGTTTTAATAGTTAACCGTTAGAATTGATAGATTATCTTCAACGTAACCTTCATAATGCAGCCTGTATCAGGTGTACGGTGGATTGCGGACACAAAATTCTGGCGGTTTAACGATTAATCCTCGTATATCGAAATTATATTGACCTTGAGATTTCAAAAGGTCTTTACTTCGTGGCAGGTCTAATCAACTTTATCGTACCTATGACAGTTTTGTAGGTAACGTGTAAACACATAAGTTGCCTACAAAATTTATCTTGTTTAAAACTTTAGTCTACATTTACGGATCCAGTGATTTGCAGCACTGCCATCTGGAAGTTGACGTGGATTGACAAGAAGTTAGTGTGAGAAGATGTAATTGAAAACAAATTGTATTTGAACTTGTTCTCGATTGAAGCTGTTCAGTCGTATAAATTGTAAATCAGTATATAAGAAACAAACATTAGCTGATCCATTTTTCTATTCTCAAGTTCTGAACCCTTGTAAATCCTAGGCAAAAATAAAAGGTGTCACAACACAAGTCAATCTTAAGGGTAAAAAGAGTGACCCTTATAATTTATTCCATCACTATTTTGTGAAAATTAGTATAAAATAATAAATTATTTTGATGTGTAAAACAACATTTGGTGGTTCCGTTGTTTTTGGAGTTATGAACCGTTAACATAGAAACATTTTCCATGCATTGCTAATTGTATGTATGAAAATAAGAAAAAGCAATATTACGACTGTGTGGATTCATTGTTCATGAAAGTTATAAGTTAGAATTTAAACTAGATATATTATTTTAACTTTGACAAATAAATAAACTGCTTGACAACTGTTAGGAAACATATATTGGGTCATAACTTTTGTGCACCACCTAAACAAACCATGAACGAACAAAAGATTATAACTTAATCTCCCCCCCAAAGAGTTTTCGCCGTGGCGTGGCGGGGTGGCTTGTGTGCTCCAATGATCCCCTGGGCCATGCCGGATAGTGCCACACATACCGGACAGGCCAGGGGTGAGGAGCCAGACCAAGAAAACTCACGTTTGTGATAGTCTGTGGTGTCCTAAATGTCTGCATT
>KZ881561.1:7171-18755 GCA_003456935.1 Machilis hrabei
AGGACAGTTTCAACGTATCACACTGAAATTGTAAAGTTATTGCAATTGCTTTGTACTTGTATTAAACTTGTGTTAACATCAAATTTCATTTTCATATATGAACAGTTTAGTTAGTTAGTTTAGTTTAGTTAGTAATTTATGGTAGATTCTACATAATCTACATTTTAAGAATTCAAACTTTTAAGTGGTCCTTGTCAGTATAGCGACGGATGAGGGGGTCCTTGAAAAAAATTTGTTGGGAACCGTTGGTTTAGACAATGACTACAAACACCGTCGTTGCAATCCATACAAAGACGTTTACCAAAGTGAACAGTTGCTGTACGTTACTACTCCATCTGGTGACTGTGCAATGAATTTACTCTGTTCGGCAACCGCAGGTACTGGGTTGCTTCAGTATTTTGACTGAAAGTTCATGTCAGTGTTTCCTTATTGAGAAGTACGTTTATTGTATGGAAGCAGTACTGGGTGTAATATGGTGAAAACGGCAATTTTAATAATTGTGGTTATAACATCCTGTGCGAAAAACGGACAAAACCTCTAGTTAATTTATAAAAATGTTTAATGAACTATCTATTCTAGTACTTACATCATTGGTAACCTGGTGCGCAGATATTGGTTTAAGCACAAACTTTCCAGCGTGTAACAAACTCCACAAAAATCCACTTGTTATTAACAGCATACGGTAAAGACCCTCCTGGTCTCCTATTATGCCCATGATTGCAAATGCTAAGTCCATTACAGTTCCTGCTTTATCTTGTAATGTGCTTTGAAGAAGTTGAAGTGAAAACGCATCGCTGACTTTAAGAACACAGTTTTGGAGCTCAACAAGTTGTTTGTGGATATTCACAATTTGTAGTTCGCCAATTTTTGTTTGACGTTTGATTTGATCAGCGATCATCTTGTAACGATTGTGTAAGATCCAGCAGATTGTGCAGAACGTAAAATCACAAATGACCACTAAAGTGATTTTGAATGCAGGCGTCAACGAACTGAAACTAAACACTAACGATTTCGTCACACAAAAACAAATGAATGTATACCCGAATATAATTACAAAACACGAAAGATAAATAAGAAGATTGACAAAAACCTTGTGTCTAAATTGTTTGTAATACTTGTAGTCGATATTTAAATTGTGGTCCATTTTGGTGATCGCATCCAATACCTGTTTTATGTTGCGANGAATGTTCATACTCAAACAGAGACTTATTATTCCTGGAAGAATTGCTATGAGATCATGGGAAATTGCGGATGATATCTTGTTCCATCCATTGCCGTTAAAAGGATCTCGCTTTGTAGCAGTAATAAGCAGGACAACAATAATAGGCTACTCACCATATAAATCACCTTGAACGTAGAAAATTGCCAGTATTTATTGAAATTGTACATACTTTTGTGATAGGCCCTATACTTGTGTACAGTGTATGTACGTCTTGTTCTGACAGTGTACTTTGCATTTTGCTGATTTTTTTGTTGTTGCAAATTTTTACTTTTGTGGAAGTGGATGTAAAGGCAATCGTTGGTTATTTCCTATGTTAAATAGTATTTGTAATGCTTACAACAGTTGTATATTTTCAAAGTAAGAGTGTTAGTAGTGAAAAACCATCATAAATATGACATCATTCCATTTCTCTCACCGGATAATAATGTTAGTGTCACTGCTATTAGATTTCAGCACTGTTTCAGCAGTATCTGTTTCTCCTCACAAGATGGCAGCCGTTACGATTGTTTCTCACAAGTCAACACTACTGTCTCAGCAGTGTCAGTCAATCCTCACAAGACAACACCACTGTATCAGCAATATAAATTGTTCCTCGTTAGATATTACAATGTCTAAGCAGTATCAGCTGCTTCTCACAAGATAGTACAATTATCTCAGCAGGATCTCTTGCTCCTCAAAGAATGGCAGTATCGTCTCAACAGTTTAAGTTGCTTCTCATAAGATGGCAGCAGTATCAGGTACTCCTCACAGGTAGCAGTAGTATAGGTTGCTCCTCAGAGGATGGCAGCAGTAACAGTTGCTCCTCAAAAGAACTACCACTGTCTCAGCAATATCAGTTGCTCCTTACAAGATAGCGCCACACTATCAAGAGTATCAGCAGCTGCTCCCAAGATAGCACCACTGTAGTATCAGTAGCAGTAGCTCCTAACAATACAGCAACACTGTGTTAACAGTGTCGGTTGTTTCTCACAAAATGGGAGTATAGGTTGCTTCTTTCAAGATGGAAATACTGTCTCAGCAGCATCTTTTGTCCCTCAAAATATGACAGCGCTCTGTCAGCAGTATCAGTTGATCTTCACAACATAGTACCATTGTCTCAATAGCATCAATTGCTCTTCACAAAATTGCAGCACTGCAGAATATGTATCCTTATATGCAACTACAATAGAATTCNTAAACGTACACTGTTTTAAATAGATCTTTGTAAAGTTTGTGCAGTGTAATATTAATTATTAGTGAAACACAGTTCTAAGACACATTTAATTATCTAAACTGATCTCAAGATAATTTCTATTTGAATTTGAGCAAACCGAAGAAAAGTTTGATACTCGACTCTGCGTCAGTGTGACTATTTAACCAATAAACGTAATTCAAAATGGAGGCTCGTTTTAATCTGACTCTTCATCAAACATTCATGCAGAGTAAGTAATTGCCTTGGCAACGGCTTCAAACTCGTAACAGTTTATCAGTCGAAAGCAAACAAAACTCAGAATTACTCGATCAATAATCTCAATTTGTAAATACGTTTTAAATGTTGTGTTGACCTTGCTTATTCTTACCTTTAAAGTTTATCAATTTTTCCTGTATCCTACATTTTATTTGCAATTTTTTATGGAATGGTGTTTATATTTACTTTTTACTAATTTTGTGATGTAATAATTTGTTAGGCTAGAATATTTTATGGAACTGAGGATGGTTGCTCAATTATTGGCTTATACCATAAGCACATTAAAAAAATCAAGCTTTCACAGCCATTGCTTATCATTTTTGGATATTATCTTGTGTTTTACTAACGTTTCATCCCTATTACAATGGCCCTAATCACGGTTGTCACACACAAAACAATGAACAACAAGAGGTACATTTTCTCTTAGTCTATTCTTCGATAGGTTTTTAGGTAAGACCTAAGTAATTATTTGGCATGCAATCCATTATACATACTACTGTTGCCCATATTATCCTCTAATATTTGTCCCTAATGTATAACAGAAGTAATCATTAGTTAATTAACATTTAGATGTCTAACACAGTGAATGTGTTGAAGATCTGATACGCTCACTTCATTTCAGTTGTTACCTTACCAGAGTATCGAAACCTGAACACTAAAGAGAAAACGAATTATCAAATCCTTAATCAGCATTAAAAGTCAAAATAGTGTATTTACAACAGAAATTCGAGACAAGACTAATTTTGAGTCTTGGATTAAGCTCGAGGTACAGATACATAGGATGGATTGCAAAGACGTGTCTAAGCCACTGTCTACGTTAGACGTTGTTTAAAAATGTATTTGGGCTACAAAAACGATGTTTAAACCAAACCGATGTTTAGACGTTGTCTAAACTGAACATGTTGACAGCCATTTTTAGGTATCGCTCTAAGTGTGGTTTAGGTGTTGTTTAATTTTCTATTTTGTGAATATTCTGGTGACTCGTTATTCTAATCAATTAAACCAATAATATATCATCTTTCAGAACACCAAGTAAATGTTTTTTGGGGCAGGGTTTGTAATTATTGTGGTAATTTTACAAATAAAGAGCTAATTTGGGGAGAAAATTCAGATTATCGTACGTTTTTCTGTTTACAGACTATTACTGCAAGTTTAAAGTATTTCGTTATTTTCAACAAAATATTTGTGAGATCATTTCGATAAATGCTTAAATAATTATATTTCTTCAATCACTGTCTAATCACAATTGTAGATAGTAGGTACGAGAAAATGATGCAACAAAGTCCTACCCTTAATAATGCGTACTCCATAATCAAAAAGAGCCCTACAGTGGTTGCTCTGGCTTTTCTTTTTCTTTCGCCACTCCATTCGCCAAATACAAATTTGTTTCGCCAAAATATGTTTAGTGGGCTTTAAGGGGCTCATATTTGGGCACACAAATTATATCTTACGTATTTCTGCTAAAGCTTTTCATATTTTAACTTACATTTACATTTTTTTAATTTAGTGTATTATGATGTTGATGAAGACTATGTAAATCAAAGCCAGATATGGTTGAAATCAGTGTGTTTTATATGATGATCCAACACGAAACCAAAGGATAAACAGTAATGCAGTNTAACCCTTCCAGGCCCAGTGTCTATTGGAATGGACATAAATATGTAAGCTGGAGTGTATGCACAATAATTGTATTTCAGCCTTTCAGCCACATTGTCCATCTCAATAGACATCAAGTCTTTGCTTCTGCAAGGTTGTGACNAAGAATCTTATAGGAGTGTCCAAGCAAATAAAAAATCGCCACAAGAATCGCCAAATGAATAAAAAATTCGCCGCATATATAAAAAAAATCGCATTTGGCGAAAAATGCGATCGGCAGCGCGACCCCTGGAGCCCTATATTTTCAGTAATGTGACTCGTGACTTAAAATGTTAGTTTTATATTTTAAACATCAGCAAGTTACGTTAATTTATAATTATTATTAACAGAAGTATTAAATTCTAGGCTACANTTGTCCCGGGTTTTTGACTTCTTAGGAAGTGCCTAAAGTGTCCGCCTTCGGAACGGTTGCAGGGTTCAGCCTCATACGCTCATATAAAGTTGGAGTGTATTTTACAGCCTGCATAAAAGTCATGTATTTTATAACTGACTGTGNCACAACCATTTCCTGAATGGTAATGACGATATTCTGTTCATTAAATGTAGTGTAATGTAAATTCACTTCATGGAAAAAGAGTTCCGTAACAGAGAGTCACTTTGTGTTATGTTTTGTCAGTTGCTTCCTCAGCAGTTCATTCAAACTTTTACACCTGTTGCCAAGAAGTATTATGCCAGAACGTCTGCCGCACGCTTTGGAATAAACATGTATATTTTATTATCATTGGTATAATTTTGTCTACAAAACTTCACTGCTGAATATGGAAATAGATTGTAAAGTATCATACTAACTAGTAAAACAACTTCAAACCACCAACCACAATCAGTGTAATAACGCGTATACGTCGTTCTTGTCGAATTTTAATTAGTTCGGTTTTAACCTGTTNAACTGGACGTAGATGTGAGANGGGGTCTAATGAGCCAGTTGGCAAGGTATCAATTATAAAAAGAAAAACTTGCCTTTGTACTGAGTCGAGAAGACNGAGACGAATTGTAGGCGTGCCGCGCTGTATGTAGGAATTTGGAACGTCAATCTGAACCAAGTGAGGTCCAATGAAGATGATGCTCGATTTATGATTTAAGCCACTAGATTCGCAAATACTTCCTCTGAATCGGGATGGATCGTAAATATCACGGTTTGGACATTATGGTGATAGCCTTCGTTAAGAATTTGTGGATGGAGTTAGNGANTTTTGCTTTCAGTCAATGCATATTTAAGAACTAAATGCAGAAACTATAATTACTACAGTATTTTATTTTGGCGCAGTACGACCCGTTGTATTATTTACACTTGTCGTGTTGAATTTGATGATACACTGGAATTCTGGTTCTGCATGCCAGATAAAGATGTACTTTCTGTACCGTTGAGGATGTATCGTGACCTCCGAATTTAGAGTTACAATTTTTCTAGTTACGAACTGGACGAACANATATATTAAGAAATGATACGTGATATATTTGATATTTCCCAACATATTTAATTATGCCACTGCCCTTTACCAATTTGGGATTGAAACCAAGAATATAACAAATCTGCTGCTTTTTCTCTTAGAGATGATATTGAGTGGGATAAAAATCTTGAAATCCAACTGTTATACATGATAATCTACTTGCTTTTTAATAAAATTAGATAGTTCAATACTTTCATTGCTATGCAGTGAGTCTATCAAAGGTCACCCAATTTGAAACTGGTCCAAAGTGCTTTGGATCAGTTTCCAACTTGCCAAAAGAATGTTTCTTACAAATTCGTCGATTCACAGCTCGCCCATTTGTAAACTGCTCCAAAAAGCTTTGGACGAGTTTCTAATACGGTGACTTTCTGA
Organism: Machilis hrabei; assembly: GCA_003456935.1. Lineage (NCBI taxonomy): Eukaryota > Metazoa > Arthropoda > Insecta > Archaeognatha > Machilidae > Machilis > Machilis hrabei. The sequence goes on from KZ881561.1 coordinate 13,317, forward strand.
GTTCCCAGCTCAGTATTCAGAAACAAAGATTTTATCACATTTCTCAGTTTGGTTCTACAAGAGTAAAACCAGACTAACAACAACCCAAGCGCAAATGTGAAACGAACAAGAAGAAAACGGAGAAGCAACAATAGATGGCTAACTTATAATTAATGCTGTGAAGTGTTTTTATATGATAAGTATGATCCCGAGTGCAAGAACTGAACTTGAAGAAAAAATAGCAGAACTTCTAAAAAATTCGTCGATGGTAATGTGAGCTCCACCGGACCTCCAAGTTCTTATTCCTTATTAGGTTAGATGGACTATTATTAGTTAGGACCTCACTGTGGACTGCTCTTTGATCGTGTACAAAACCTTCAGTCTTTCAAGATTGCTGAGTCTCGACTCCTGATCGGCAGTAGATTTGACATATATTAAGTGATAACATTTATAAAGGTAATACATTCATTCTGTACTGTCAAACACAAACGTGAGGTCTAAGAGCCTCTTCCAAAATCCATCAACCAATTGAAACGAAGGATTGTCGGGTGAAGATGTTAAAACAGATGTACAGCGAGTGAGTGCTGACTGTTTATCAGTTAACACTTTATCCAATTACAAGAATGCCAAAATGAAACTGTATCTCAAGTTCATAATATCATAGTTACATTGTTTTACAATTATTAAATTCTTTGCAAAACGAACAGTTCAGAGAATACCAAGCTAAAGACTATTGCCCTAGACAACGAGAGCAAAAGAGAAACAAAACTATCTTTATATACATTAGACAGCTTTGAGGAAATTAGCTACTTAATCTTTCCACTGAGCACGTACCTTATCGGTAACCATCTGGACATTTACGGCTTAAACGCNAATTATCCACTTGTGATGAACAGCATCTGGTGACGATACCTCAGGCAACTAATTATCCCCGTAATTGAGTACGCTAATGTAATTGCAGTATCCACTATATATTTTAATGTACCCTGAAAAAGTTGAAGTAAAAAGGCGTCGTTGACCAGAATAACGCATCTTTGGAGTTCAAGAAGTTTTCAGTGGATGTACACCAGTTTTGCGTTGACTATAATTTTTTTTCAGAAATCATCTTATATTGATCTTGATAGATCCAGCAGATTGTGCAGAAGATAAAATCACAGACTGCCATTCAAGAGATGCTCACTTCTAGAAAGAACGACCTCAAATTAAAAGCCTCGCTTTTAAACTCTTGAACTTTCTACCGTCATCTGTTTTCCCTGANACATACAATCTTCTTACTTTCAAAACAAAGGTTTAAACACGCTTACTCTATTCCAAGTTCAATATTCACTTCTAATTACATCTCATACAGAGGCGGTTCGTGATGACGTATCAAGGTGTTCACAACAGTTTGCCAAGTTTCTTACACTTGTAAAGGACCGCGCACTTCATGAGTTCGTGTTTGATGTGTTCAAAACTTCACTTCTAAGGTTTGTGAAGAATGAACGTGAAAACATGAAGTCTTGTGTCCTCTCTAAGTGTATGAAACTTGGCAAACTGTTGTGAACACCTTGATACGTCATCACGAGCCGCCTCTGCATCTCAAGGTGCATAATATATATATATTTGTTATCAACGAATATATTTGTTATCAACGAAGTCATGTTATAGCGCCTAGAACTTATAGTGTGGCAACCAAGTCGGAAAGGCTAACGGCTCGCGCAATAAAATCAGCTAGATAGCAGTATGAGCCAAAGCTTTGTTCGAAAATAATGTAACTCAATGTAGAAGATGTGTTTTTTCACCTAGTGCTTAACACATCCCAGTAGATCNAAAGCTTTTGCGACTTCTGCGAACACGCAGATAATCACGATAAGCATTGGCCCATCAGATGTGAACAGGACGTTAAACACCACATCATCATCATCTAGGTGAAATAATAAGTTGAGACGATGTGGAGCAAGATGGAGCAGCATGATTAGGATTGTTGTGTCTNCAGCTACCACTTCAACATGGTTATCTGAAGTACATGTCTGGATCGCTGTTTTGACAATCGTACGGTGAGAGTCAGTAAATGTGGGAATTTCTAACATAATGTAGTTCAGGTGCATGTAAACAACGTCCTATCCACTCAACACGTTATTGTTCTGAGACTATACTATGTCTAACGTTTGATCTATGTGAAATACATGAATGAACTATAGATCAAAATAAAGGATATTTCATTTAAAAACTATTTTGTTTGAGAATCCAAGTCTGTAGGATTGAATCCAAGATGAGAAAGAAGAAAAACGAAATTGGCCTACTGATATTGGATATGGTGGCCAAAGTGGATGACGCAAAAGTCAGACATGCGGGGACTTTTACGAAATGACTATATGGAGTAAAAGGAAGTTATTTGCGAGTTCCAGAAAGTTACTNTTTTTTTCCGGGTTTGGGGACAAAATTTTTCCCTTCAACATGGAATAATATGGCTTTAACTGATTAAGTCTTAAGAACTTTGTTGTTGCCAGCGCTTCTAGTCGATTTGCACCAAAACAGGGAAGATTCCGTGCTTTATATGCATAATTTCTAAATACTGTATTTAGATTTATTAAAATAAACACTTAAACTACAGTTGGTCGGCAAGCAAGGCAGAAAACAGGGTTCACGAATCTTCACACACGTCGAAAACAGTATTCTACAATGGTGTCGTCATTCCTGACACTTCAGCCAATGAGAAAGAAGAACTCGGTGAAACTCACATCTACATCGACATATTTTCCAAGAACATGGCATTTTCACTTTATATTACCTTCTGTTAATAAGGGTAACGCTTATTTACCGTATCACACACTTCACAGCATTAATTATAAGTTCACCTTCTATTGCAACCCTTTGTTTTTAATCTTCTATTTCATTTTAAACACGTGTTTCAGATCTACGCCAGCTTCAGCGATGGGGATTGACAGAAAACGTGGTAAGCGCTAAACGCTGATTGGCTGACTGTCTCAGAGGAAATGGCAAGCGTGGCAGAAATATAGAAAATGAAANTGCTTGCTTCTGCTTCGTTATTGATCGTGCGACAGCTCACCGACCGGAAATTGAATNCTGGGTACTGTCTCTTGTGCTGGCCGTCTGAGACTGGCGACCCACTGTAGAACGTCCTGGAAATTAAAAAAGTGTCCCGAAATGTCTCCCAATATATCGAAAACATCTCCCTATTCAAGTGTAGATGCTATCTTCGACGTGTGAAAAGACTTTGGACTCCAAATTTCTGAAATGATTACCAACTCTCAATTTCCGATCAACTGTAGAGCAGGCATAATTGCAAATTACAATGTTTTTTATTGTCCAGCAATCTGTATTGCGAGTTGAATACTNATAACACAAGTCTACNAAAAAAAATGTTCTGTCTTTGCAATCAGACCCATCATTTTCTAAGTATTTTGATGCGCTGAAACCAAATTTGGCAAAAAAAATTTTACCGCGTCAATTTTTCTCTCCCCCCCTGGGGGTTATATAGGGGTGGAGAGAAAAATTGACGCGGTAAAAAAAATTTTTTTTTCCAAATTTGGTTTCAGCGCATCAAAATACTTAGGAAATGTAGGGTCTGATTGCAAAGACAGAACATTTTTTTTGTAGACCAGTGTAATTTAACGTGATCCAACTAGAAGAATGTCGCACCTAAAATATAGATTACGTCAATAGGATTAAAGCTAATATACAACTTAAAAAAACATAGTATTTAAGCGAATATTAAAAGACCTACTATTTACTTAGACATTAGCATATTATTGTCGTAATCAGTGAGAGTATTGACAAATTTTCAAAACTATCTCTAGATAATTTTTATTTCACTTGTAAAAATTACTTAATGAACTTTATCTTATAATACATACCTCATCGGTAACCTTCTGTGCAGTTACCGCTACAAACACTAATCTTCCAGCGTGTAATAAACTCCACAAAAATCCACTTGTGATGAACAGCATACGGTGAAGTTCTCTATGGCCACTTATCATTCCCATGATTGAGAAGGCTAATGTCATTACAGCTCCTGCAATATCTTGAAATGTGCTTTGAAGAAGTTGAAGTGAAAAGGCGTCGTTGACCAGAAGAACGCAGTTTTGGAGTTCAACAAGTTGTCGGTGGATATTCGCCAATTGTTTTTTCGTCAGTTTGCCAGTTTTTGTTCGATGGTTGATTTTATTAGAGATAATTTTATAACGATCTTGTAAGATCCAGCAGATGGTGCAAAACATGAAATCACAAATGGACACTAAAATGATGCCCACTTCAGGACCCAACGAGACTAAGCCAAACGCCAGTGACTGTGTCACACAATAACAAATGGATGAATACCCAAAAATAATTACGAAACTCGAAAGAAACAGCAACAGTTTGACAAAAATCTTGCGTCTCAACTGTTTGTAGTATTTGGAGTCGACATTTAAGTTGTAGTCCATGATGCAGATGGTATCCAAGATATGTTTTACCTTTGGAGGAATTTTCGCGCTCAAACAGAGAGTCACTATTCCTGGAATTGTCGATATGACTAAAGATGTAATCATTGATGAGGCATCATTCCAACCTTTCGACTCTGATACCGGCGGAATGGAATTTATGTTGAGAATAACGAGGACAAAAATAATACTCGACGTGTGAATAATTTTTGCCACTGAAAATTTCCAATATTTGTTAAAAGGAAATAGTCCGCACACTTTCCATACATTGAGGATAGGCTCTGTACTTACTAACAATGAATTTGCGTCGGATTCAGACACAAATATTTTCATTTTTGTTTCAATTTGTGGAAATATAGATATTTAGTTTAATTTCGAACAGGCTGGTTTTTGGTTCTATCCTACATAAATTTTATATCTTATAACAACTAAATGTTTTCAAAATAGAATCGATGATTGTGCAACGATATTCTAATTGCAATAATAGACTTAGTAGGTCCTTTCAGTCACTGCTTTCGAAATGTAGTCAAACACAGTTTGATTAATGCAAAGTTTCACTTTTAAGTAATAATTGTTCATAGAATGTCAACGTAAACACTCACTAGATAATTGCAAAAGAATTACGTGAACCAGTTAACGGATGAGCACTTGATTCTAGTAGAAATTTATTGAACTGAGGCTGAAAATTTCCATCAATATGGAATTTTTCTTTGACCCCGCCTTTCATAAAATAATCATGCACATTGATCGCAATTGTCACCGTTCAAACTCGTTAAGTATTGTATGTAAAGGCAAACACGACTCTAAGTAATCGATCAATAACTGCATTTGTAAATATATGTCCGTTGTTGTACACCGAAAATAAGTTTGTTAACATCAAACTTTTATAATTTGTTTTTTTGTATTAGTTTGCTTTCTCATTTGTTGACGATTTGTACGATATATGTTACAGTACCAGCATCGATTCTGTCATATCCAAACGAAGCGTAGCGCGAAATTTCGTTTCGCTTAAAACGCAAATTTTCGTTCACTTACCAAG
>KZ881570.1:4562-17341 GCA_003456935.1 Machilis hrabei
AGCGAATCATTGTTAGTGATTGAGTTATTTGAAAAAATGAGGTCAGGAGCATTCTGGTTAACTTTTTTGGTGAGGAGACAAGACTGGGTTTTGCATAATAGTATCCTCACAAAATCGTGCCCGGTGGAGCAAACTCCGACCGAATTTTTTGTATATGGTGATCACTCGCCAGCACTAACTGAAGACTCACCAGTATCACGCCTCTGATAGCTGCCAAAATCAACTGAATTCCACTTTTTCTTTCTTTTTCTGCTGTTTCAGAGTTAGCTAACTCTGAAACAGCAGAAAAAGTAGAATTCAGCTGATTTTGGTGGCTATCAGAGGCGTGATCCTGGTGAGTCTTCAGTTAGTGCTGGCGAGTGATCACCTTATTGCTCTATTAAACATCCACATTAGCTAGTGCCCCACTTGTGTGGCGTTGTGCTGCATGGCATCATGTGCTGTTTGCCTATGTCACTAAATGTCGCATAACTGCCGGCATAGGTCACTGAAGTCATGAAGCTTGTAATGTTCTTACTTTTACCTACCGGTAGCCTATATCTTATTTAGCGTAAGAGTGCTTAACAGCTTTCAAAGTTACACTCAGTGAAGCACAAAGTATTAAAGAACATCGGCTAACTAAGCGATCCCAAAGACTTTGTTGCATGCACAAGCTTAAAATCAGAAAACAGAAATAGTTACACATGTAAAGTGTTTAACTGAAAAAGGGTTGATTTGGCAGGGATAAGTAGATATACACTGTTTGGCTATTAATCACCGGACATCCCCTGGAGATTAAGTGGTATCGTCTGTACACATTATACCCCCTATAAAAGGACCTTGAACATTAAGTTGACGTGTATAGCATTTACATCTTTCAGTATGAACGCAAGACGTGAGCTTCCTGATGTTGAATGGGTATGCTTATTTGTGCATTCAGTTTTGGTCAATCTATCTGTGAGATTGCAGGCAAGTTCCAGATACCCCGCACAACAGTGGGTGATGTAGTAGTGAAGTAGAAACATGAGCGAGTTATAACGTGCCAACCCAGACCCGGTAAGATGAAAAAATTGACAGACCGGGCCCGGGACCATCAAGGCCTCCAAAGTGTGGTGAAGTCAAACCGTCAGGCTTCGTTACAAACAGTGGCCAAAGACTTTCGATTGGAATCGGGAAATGATGTCATTGAACATAGCAACCAGCGGGAGGTGGCTGCACTTGGATTCCATGGTCGAGCTGCAGCCCATAAGCCTAAGATCACTGCACAGAATGCCGCCCGCCATTTACAATGGTGAAGAGCACGTCACCATTTGACTCTTAGAACAATGGAAGAGCACCCTGTGAAGTGAAGAATCACGCTACGAGTTGTGGCGATCTGATGGACGTGTGTGGGTGTGGTGAATGCCTGGCGAGCGTTACTTACAGGACTGTATTGTTCTCACTGTGAATTTGGAAGAGGTGGACTCATGGTAAGGTCCTGTTTTTTTTTTGTGGTATGGTCTTTAGTGCCTGGATGCATGAATGCCAAAGCCTATGAAGCAATTTTGAACAATTCAGCACTACCCATACTGTAGCAACAATTTGGAATTGGCCCATTTAATTTTCAGCATGACAATGCAGCCGTACATAAAGCAAAGGCTATAACCGCTTGGTTTGAGGACATATGGGAGTGGATAAACTCAAATGGCTCGTCCAAAGTCCTGACCTCAACCCTATTGAACACCTTTGGGATGAGTTGGAGTGCTGGTTAAAAGCCAGACCAAACTGACCACAAAACACCACAGTTGAAGGAGGAATGGAACAAAATTCCTGCAGAAACGTACCGCACATTGGTGGAAAGTCTCCTCAGCGAAAGGCAGACCTACATCATATTGGCACCATACCAGATCCGGGTTAGTTCATTACTAGCGGTGTCCGCCGTGCGGTGATTAATGGCCGTACAGGGTAGGCTATGTCTGAAAATTTAGAACATAGCATACTATAGCAATACTGTTGATATGGATTATATCAGGGCTGTAAAACGAAACTATATCAGTAGTTAGTTTCGTTCCGCGGAACGAAACTATTTGTGCCCTATGAGTTGTGTTTCGTTCCGGAAGGAAACTAAATTGTGTGGTGTTATGTTTCGTTCCGGAAAGAAGCCAAATGTGATGTGGAAGTTAAGTATTGTCCCGGAACGAAACTAAATGTGTCGTGGGAATCAAGTTTCATTGCGGAACAAATTTGTGTCGTGGGAGTTACGTACTTTAGTTCCGGAGCGAAATTAAAGGTGTCATGGGTGGTTAATTCCGGAACGAAACGTGCTGCGAGTATATAGCCTAATTGTTGAATCACAACTTTGTTAAAACAACTAATTGAATGAGGTTTTAGTTCGGAACAAAACAGTTTGGGTTCTACTCACAATAAAGGTACCATAGTGCAACACATAAATTATGGATAGCCCTAAAGGTTAACTGCAAAGTTCGTAGTTTCTGCTGCTAATTCACATTATCTTTTCCCCCTTTATAATTTGCTTATTTTCAGTGTTTTAACACAATGTTATTAAAATCATAGTCATTATATCGTAAAAGCGAGGAGAATATAATAGAAAACGTGAGACATCACTAGTCAGCTGAATGCTGCCAATAATTCCTGTAATAAAGTATGTATGCATTTCTTAACCCATTTAATCCCAGTAGGTCGTTTCTGGCAACTATACAAATGGAATAGTGAGGGAAAATATTACCTTGCTGTTTTATCAGAAGACACTTTGGATTTGCTTCACATTTTGATCACATGGAATTTCCTCCTAGTTAATCTAGAATGAAAACCAATTGTCTGCAAGGACACATTGCAATTATCATTTTGTATTCAAGAATTTATCAACGTTTTTTACTTTTTATGGTTAGAAAATAACCTGACAATGTTTTTAATTTCGTCAGCCGCCATTTTGATGACGTCATATCTCAAAATGCTCAAGGATACCGAAGTGGCACCTGTCAGATTCAAATTCAGCACACCGTTTTCATATAGAATCAGTTAACAAACATCTTATATACTCGAGTCAAATTTGTTACTTCGTGGGCACCGGACTAGTATGTCAGATGGCGTCCTTGTTTTCTTAGTTCAGCCTTTTCACTTGTATTCTCTAGTCTACCTTGCTTTCATATGGTAGGTATATGTGTGTCAGCTGCATACCTATTATTAATTTTAACTTTATCCCCAATTTTTATTCCAGCTTTAACATTCTTCAAATGAGTAATTCTCATAACATTCACACTGTACATGTTAAACAGCTTTTATCTTTACCTGGCAGCACTGAACAACTTGGTTTCTCCTTGTTCTGTTCTAACTCTAGATCTCTTCAGTTGCCATAAAGAGAGAATTGTTGCCAGTTGAGTGAGAGCTCTGAAAACTAGGTCTGTAATTCACTGTATCTAATAAGTCACCCTGTAGTTGGTAACCACTAACCAGGGCTGCCCCTAATGGGAGTATAGATGAATTTTATGCCCAGAATTTTGGTTTAATTCATCCACATAGTAGCTCTCGTATGTAACATTTATTCACTTACGTTTTGTGACAGAAAAAACACCCTTTATTTCCTGTCCTCACAAAGAATTGTGGACTGCACTATTTGCAAGTGTATTGANTAATGATAAATCTCAAATGGAATGGATTTTAAGAAGGTATATAATTTATAGACAAACCCCTAAAAAAAAGTGTATGGTGCTGATAACGTTTGTAGAAAAAATTTAAAATTCAACATTATGATGGTAATTTACTGTTTTAACAGCACCACAACAATTAATAGTTTTTCATAGTGGCTGCCCAAAATGTATTTTGACTTCCAGGGTAGTGCGAGTACTGGGTAACATACAACTATCTGCTTTGTGCCAGATATACAGGGTATGTCCAATAAGTATCCGTAGTCCGTACTGATTTTTTTCCGCCGAGGGAAAGCGGCGGAGGGCGGTCGCTATGGGTGGGATTGGTGGTGGGGGATGTCAGGCAAGCGGAGAGACCCGACTCAGTTACCTCCGAGCCTCCGGAGTGTGTAGATCGTGCGAGAAGTGAACCCTTGTTGTTATCACTTGTCGGCAGTCAAGATGCAGCGAAACCTCGAGCAGCGTTATGCCATTAAGTTTTGCGTTGAACTGAACAAAACCCCGACTGAGACTCTTCAAATGCTTCAGGTGGCTTTTGGGGACGAAGCCATGAACAGAACAAGTGTTTAAATTAAATTTTTTGTGTAGCACAAAAAATTTAATTAGGGCCGAGAAGAGGTGCAAGATGAACAACGCGCAGGACGTCCGGTTTCAACATTAACCAATGACAATGTGACCAAGGTGCGTCAACTTTTGAACTCTGGTCGTCGGTTTAAGTGCTCGAGCGTTTGAGGGCGAGGGTCTACCGCGTCCGACCGGAGATCGCCGATACCTGGATTCTCCATCACGCCCAATCACACGTGCCTCATTGTGACCGAGCTGCTGGCCAAGAGCAGCGTGGCAACGCTGCCCCAACCCCTCCTACAACCTAGATGTTGCTCCCTGCGACTTCTTTCTCTTCTCGAAGCTCAAAAGGAACGTGAAAGGACATCATTTTAGGACGGAGACGGCGGTTCAAAGGACTACGACGTGGCATCTGAACAGCATAGCAGTTGAGAACTTCCAGGACTTGTACCAAAACTGGAAAAAACGCTGGCAGCGGTGTCAACGCCCAAGGAGAGTACTTCGAAGAATATTAAATCGCTGTACAAATATTTGAAAATAATTTTTGTTTTATATAGCCTCAATAAGGATACTTATTGGACAGACCCTGTATGTATGGATGAGTGTGGTCTTCAGTTGTATTTGTCTTTTCCTCGGTCGTAGTCAGTGTACTGAGTGCTGACCTGGTCAAAGTTCAACTACATACATACCATACTGAAAACCTCTTTTGAAAGTATTGAAGGTGTTGGAAACATCAAAACAGTATTTTGCCATCATATCAGTTGTGTTTACACATTACACTCTGATTACAACAAGTTGTGCTAACATCGAAATCTGAATTTCCAAAAATATAAGTATCGAATTTAAAAAATATCAATTTCGAAGAATCCGAATTTCTAAATATCTCAATAAAATTTAAAAAAAATGCGACACCGAGTTTGAATTAAGCAAAATAACTTTATCGATTTTCCAAAATTTGGAAAACTCTATATCGATTTTTTTAAACATTAAAAAAAAATTCAGTATGGAGTTTTTTGAAAATGTTTGAGTTGATATCGACATTATTAGTAAGGAAACCTTATAAATTTGATATTGATATTTTTAGTAATCCAAAATCTTCAATATCGATATTTAAAAAAATTCAAAATCTTCAGTATCAGTGATTGCAGATATTACAAATTTTCAAAGCTCGATATTTCAATATCAAGATTAAAGAAATGTTGATATTGAAATATTGTTCATTCTAATTTCCTACTCTAAATGTACACCTTTCTTTTGAATCATTGTGAACCTAGCAAACTTTTTATAGCATATAGTCATTTGTATTACACTTTTGTGTTTGTTAAATATTCTCTTTCTCTTTTCAGATTTCTTACCGGTGTACTTCGAGAAGAAAGAAGTGCTTAAGATTGCAAAGAAATATCGTGGGGCCCGATTCAAGGCGTTTCATTCGCGGCAGGACGCAGAAGCGTTTGCAAGCGGAATCGATGTCACCCTGACGCCACGCAAAACAAATACGACAATTTCTCTCAATGGNGAAGTGGCCGTGCAGTCACCGGGGCCATCCAGNCTCGATTCCAGCCTCATCGGCGAAAAACCAAGTCCGTACAAAGGTCCCAAAGCTCAAGACTTAGTTAAACTACGTAAGGTCATAGAAAATGGGGATTGTGAAGCATTCCTGCAGACTGTGTGGGAAAATCCAAAATATTTGATAAGTTCAGGAGANACTCCTGCCATTTTACAAGAAGGATCTCGCTATAATGCTCTTCACGTTGCCACAAAAGCCAGNAATGCTGTGATGTGTAACACTATTCTTAGCGTTGTAACGAACTTGAAATTCATTCGTCTTCTTTACGGAGGGGATGACGAAGGGTGTCAGCAGCGTCGAGAGTTTCTGCTAGACTTGTATCTCAATACGCCCGATAAAGGCCTAAATGAAACGCCACTTCACTTTGCTTGCAAGTTTGGTGTTCCGAAAGCAGTGGAAACTCTTACTAGTTATCCACAATGTGATAAGAATGTTCGTAATAAATACGGACAAACTCCTAAAGATGTAAGTTGTAGTTAATTTTAGCATGCATTGTCATTCAACACCAAAGCACTCATTTCATTTAATAACACAATGAGTGAATGATACTCAATTGACAAACAGAGCTGTCTCAGAGAAGGTATTGGAAATTACCCTTTATTCTCAGGGCTATGATTTTGAACCTAAAACCTCTGATAACTTTCTGGAGGGATGTAAAAATTGGAGCTGCTACCAGCCATACACGTATGATTTGATAACTAGTGTAATGACTTTAATCTTAACTATTAACAAGAAATCTACATATCAGCCTGAAGACGGAAGGAAGCTGATGTAGTAAAGAAATATTGCAGATATACGAGGGTAGTCTGAAAAGTTTCCAGCCTAACACAGAAACAACATTTTTTTTTCCTCAAATTCAGTTTTATTTCTCAACATAGTCTCCTTGTAAGTCTATATACTTTTCCCAGCGATGTTCCCATCTCTTTAATCCGTCCAAATAGCAGTTGGCAAAATAGGCGTTTACGAATNTGATGGCCTCCACATTCGATGAAAATCTCTGTCCTCCGAGTGAAACTTTGAGCCTAGAAAACAGAAAAAAGTCGCTGGGGGCCAGATCTGGTGAATACGGTGGGTGATCAATCAATTCGAACCCCAATTCGGGAATTTGTGCCATGGTGACCACTGAAGTGTGAGACGGTGCGTTGTCTTGGTGGAACAAAACTTTCTTTTTTACAGAAACACTAACATAGACTGACACAAACGACTGTTAAACAACAACTGAACGTCCAACATGGCTCAAATTTTCAAAAGTATATTTCAGCGCATGCCCAATTATATTACCAGTTCATTGTTGACGAGTAACGCCATCTTCATGTTGAGGCTTCAAACTTTTCAGACACCCTGTTTAGCCTTGTTATTTATTACATATTGTTGCGGAACATTTTTCATACATGATGTTCTAATTTATAGCACACAAATTTTATTGGTAGGTTTTTCAAAGTTCTGTAATAGCTGAAAGATGTGTCAGTCTAATAGAAAAAATAAAATAGAATATGTTAAACACTCCTATCTGAAAAATATCTTTCAGATTTTGTACAACTCTAATGTTCTTTAAAGTGTTTTACTTGAATTATCTTCTAGGTGATATGTTCTCGATGTGCCAACTCAAGTGCCTCCTTGAAAGAAGATATTAATGAAATGCTGCAGGAACGTTTTTTTGTTCCAGTCATGCGTTCAGACGACAATTCCATTCAGCCCATTCTCGGAGACCCTTTTTCTCCAGACAAAGAGACGTCTTGTAAAGTAGAAACCAAAGAGGTAAACAAGAATGTATTTTATAAATTCAGAATAAAGGACAATATTTCCTTACCTGTGTCCGTTGAGGTTGTTATCTCAACGGACACAGGTAAGGAAATATTGTCCTTTATTCTGAATTTATACAATATGGCCTGGTCCAATTTCTGGAATAATTTGTAAGAATGTATTTTGTTAATCAGACTTAGTAAGATTTGAACATTTGTCATTTTAACTTGTTGAGTACCAGAGCAGATTTACCTATGTATTTTACTGGTGCCAGACATGTTTTTCTTCACCAGAGCTATATCTCTTCAAATAACATAATTACCTTTTCAATACCAAAACTGCAGTTTTGCATTCAAAATTCAAATTTTTTGTGACGTCACATGGTGCGTACCCAAGTGGCGCCTCGCCAATCTTGTGTGTGTCAAAAGTACTGTGGTGCCATATGGCGTCAACTTGCGTACCCAAGTGGTGCCCCGCCAATTTTGTGTATTTGTCAAAAGTAGTGTAGCACCATATAGCGTCACCTTGTTTTATGAATAGTAAGCACTNGGCACATATCTAAAATTCAGAAATCCTGCGTTATTTGTTTTTGGAAAAACAAAAAAATGTAATTTACTAAGTGTATCATGTTTTGTTTGTGTTAAACTTAAAAGTTTTTTAATTATATTCTAATTCAAACTTGAAANCTAAATTCCAGTTACGTGCAGTACATACGGTGTTAGGCCATCAATCAACGTTGCGAAACGTATTTTTTATTATGAATCGTTCGTTGCTATGGCAACCTTTAACTGTACTGTGCTTGCAGAAGCCAAGAAGATGTTTGGCAATGTTTATTGATGGCCTAATACTGTATCCACCACACATCACTGCTAAATTCGTATTACTAATCTTCATCTCACACTCTCTCATTACTTGAGTCTACACGGAAGTATTTTTTTCTGTCTGACATCTTACTGTAAAACACTTCCAAAATCTCCTGTGTATAACCTGCAATAATTGTTTTATGTAAACACACAAACAAAAGTGCGGCCTATGTCTACACAAAACTGCTGATGTGCCAAATGGGTACGGGAGCACCAGTGAGAACGTAGAACACATCTTTGAGCGGTAGATGGCTGCACCGAAATGAACGCGGAACCTCTGCACGAGCGGTAGATGGTTGCACTGAACAGAACACNGCCTCTTTCNCAACGTCTGCAAAAGCGTCATATGGTTCGTCACTTTATAAGTATTTAAAAAAGCACGTGTCGCCATATGGCACCACGCTAACTGATATTTGAAGTATCGTGCGACGCCAAATGGCGACACGTGCCACTCAACATGTNNAACATTGATGTGAATAGCGAGAAAAGCGGAACATTTACAAGGCATATAACAACTGAAAGTACAATGCTAATACAAAGATTGTGTATACAAAGTAGATAACNGATACAAGTTAACAAGGGAGTAATTAAATCATTTGTATCAGTGAACTACTATTTGAACTGCGNAAGGGTGTGTGTTATGAGAAACAATATTCCTGTGTGATGCTGACAGCTTTGGTTTACATCTGCGTCATACCCTGCTGTGACAGTAATGGTTTATGGCAGGGGTACAGCAGCACCATATGTTGCACATCCAAGTTAAAGTGATTCGAATCTTGCATTGTCCTAGGGAAAAAGGACCAAAGGTGTTTCCTTTATTTTATTCTAACGGTCANGCCTAGGTATGTANGTTNCAGGTTGNATAACCTCGCTTGGATTTGCCAGAGAATGNGAACTGGTTAACTGTTCTAATCTCACAAGTCTACACGACCGAAGAAACGTTGCAAGGGTCCCGACGTAACTGATCTAACATTTCAGATAAATTCGTACTGGCCTAAAACAAATTTAGCTACCCTACATTGTACTGACCGATCAAGATTTTATAACCCTACTGCATACGGGTCACAAATGCTGCTAAAGTACTGGATGATAGGAATGTATTATATGCAGATATTTTTAACATGTTATGAACATTGGACAACGACCCGCTGAAGAAATCGAAGAGTATGTATNGCCTTACCTACAATGCAACTTGTATGAGAATTCCACTGTAACGCCATGGTACTTTTAATGTTTCTCCACTCAGAGTATATATGTTTGATGATCTCTCGATATGCGCATTACCGAGCAATTTTTTAAATTTTCAGATACCATGTGTCCTGAATGATGATAAGCGATTCTTGCAATGAATTAGAATTGTTTTCATTTCCAACTTCTTGATATAGAACTGTATCATGTAGCGTATAGATAAACAACCATTTGTAATGTTTATTTTGACAACCACCAATTACTTTTTCTGCTTTTTTTGTCTTGCATATAAAGCATTGACCAAAAAGTGAATTTTCATTCCGATTTTGTATGGGCTGTTAAAGAATCGCCAAACTGGAACCAGTGCTTTCTTCTACTAGGGAGATGTATACGTGCACGCAGTTAATGAATGGGGAACTCTTGACGTGTCAAGGAGGGTTGACCGACAGGTCAGCTTAGTGGTAGAGTGCTTGCCTCCCGATTGGGAGATCCNGGGTTCAAAACTGGGGGCTAACTCCTAGCCCTTAAGTATAAAGGGTTATCATACAAGTCTGCCTGTGAAGCACTGCACACTAAGGTGTGATTGTAGGCNTCTTGGGNGGGACGTTAAAAATGGGGTCCCGTCGATAAGTGTTAGGTGCAAAAGAACCCACACCTGGCTATGTGTTGAGTGAGTGGTAAAACTCAGTCACCCTGAAGTGTCGTTACAACGTGGATGGGATCTCTGTTTGACCGTTGCAGTCACAACCATGGGACCATAAATGCAAATAATAAAAACCTAAACCTTGAGTCATTTTCTTGACATTCTGTTTTCCAACTGCTGCCTTCCATTTCATTGTGCATTCTTGATGCAGCGTCCGAGGTCAGTAAAAGTGACAATATGTTTCTTAAGGTTAAAGATGTTGTNCTGCGCTANGTTTTAATGTCTATGCTTCCATCGGTTAGCATATCGAGACTTATTAACGCTGTACCGAATTTCATAGGTCAACGGTCACCGTCCAGTGGATCCCGAGCGTTCAGTGAAGGCGTACGCTGGTCCTATGCTTCACGAAGTGGCTCATACCTTGCACAGAAAATGGAAAACGCCACCGTCTGCAGTTCTGCAGTCCAAAAATAACCGAACCTATTCTTCACCAGCGGCTGTTCGACTGCATGATACTGATAAGGGATTGGAAAGGATTGGCAGGTAATAAGTTGGGCTATTATTATTGTTTGGGGAANNTTGAGCCATGTGTTAAGTTGAGTATTTACCAAAATTTCAGCCATATTGCCATGCCCATAGTCCCCGTTGTTACACAGCAAAGAGTCGCAAGACTCTCTGTTGAATTTTCAGTTACTGTATTCAGCTGTGTCATTATGGTANCTATCGCAGTATTTTTACTGTAAATGTTTCACTTGGCTTTATTTGTCTGTCTCATATGTTTTGTGGTTTTTAAGTTCCAACTTCTACATTGTTTTTTTGTTTTTTTTTACTTTTGTGGGTAACAACCCTGACGACGGCAATTGTAATACGGCTAAAATGTCGGTAAATATTAAACTTAAAACAAACGCCCCTAAACAATGAACAACAATATAAATAACTGCTGGGAAAGCTTAAGAATGATGTTAGGGTTATTATCACATCAGTATTCAGGTGTAAATATTTGTCCTGTTTAAAATATTTAATAAAAAAATTTAGATACTATATTGAAACATTGTAAAAAATTATATTCAATTCTGATTTTTGGGATACATGCATTGTCATTCACTTTGAAATGTTAGATCAGGGTCTCCAACCTACAGCCTGCTGGTCAGATCTGGCCTGCCTAATGTGTTGGCCCAAGTGATTATTATCTGTTTCTAAGATTCTAGAATTTCTTACTGGGGAAAAAAATTCAGTACTAAAGACGAGGTGGAAAGAGCAGTGTCTGACTATTTTACATGAAACCTGGTTAACAGATAAAAAAAAAATTATTTTAGTTGNTTTGTTTCAAAATTTCTCTAACATAACACATGAACTTTTGGCTCTCATGATGCTTTTCCACAACAGGTG
Organism: Machilis hrabei; assembly: GCA_003456935.1. Classification (NCBI taxonomy): domain Eukaryota; kingdom Metazoa; phylum Arthropoda; class Insecta; order Archaeognatha; family Machilidae; genus Machilis; species Machilis hrabei. The sequence goes on from KZ881570.1 coordinate 16,143, forward strand.
ATAGATACCCTATCGTTTGTTGCTTATCATAAAAAAAGGGAAATTGAAGAATTAGGTGTACGTTTCAGTATTATCCATTGCGATAGCTGCAGTTTCAATAATTGTTCGTTATATTGTACAAAAATGGATGTCTACATTTGCAGCACAACAATTACCATTTTATATGTGCATTAACATAATTAAAATATTACTCATGTTTTCCTGTGTTTTTTTTTTCCAGGCAACTAGCCAGTGAATTTCGTGTACCTTGGCACGAGTACTGGTCGTTCCTCGGAGCTTTTACAGACCTGAAATCTACAGAAGGCCTCACTTTGCTCGAGGAGTACTTACGAAAAAGATTTTTGCAGGTAAAGCAGAAGTCGGTAGAAAACGGGACAACTTTGAATGAGATATGAATCTGTTTTAGTTAATTTATTCAATACGTGAATGCCTGTTTTTATTTTAATATGCAGTCCGGAAAACAGGAAAACAAGGAATGTATTAAATTTCGATCATATTCTTCCATAAATTCTACAACTGCAATCCACGATTTGTTACAAACATGGGTTAAATTCACTTTGGGTACACACTGATAATACGAGATGCAGTCAAAGCGTTCCGAGACTGGTCGTATAGTGCGACGATCGGTTGTCTGCTGTATTTGCACAAACTTGGATGCACAGAAGACGCCTTTGTTTAGTTGCTTGCCAAATATCGTGGAATTTGCATGTATAGTATTTTTTCCTGTTAATTTTTATTCGTTGCATCATCATTGTCATATTGCGATTTTCTATGTTTTTTTGAAAGTGGCTAATGTGATAGAACAGCATATTTGTGTGAAATTGTATTACAAAATCCTACACAAACTCACGTCATGTTCGATTGATGTTGCAGAAGTCGCTGGATCAGTTGATTACATTATTTCCAACATTTTGCACAGACTCACGTTGCAGCAAAATTCGTTCCCNGGGTTTTGACAAATGACCAAAATGAAAATTGAATATTTTCCATGATCTGAAAGTTTGCCCACACAACACTGTCTGTTTGTCAATGGTCATCGTGCATCTTTCCCCATACTCTNCAGACCTGGCACCGTGCAACTTCTTTCTGTTTCCATGACTCAGAAAAGTGTTCAAAGGAAATAGATTTGTCGACATTGACAAAATTCAGGCTTAATCACAGCACAAAGGAAATAGATTTGTCGACATTGACAAAATTCA
>KZ881588.1:16318-26337 GCA_003456935.1 Machilis hrabei
CTTTTAACCCCAGCCTTCAACTTCAAGAGACACTCAAAATGAACATCATTACAATTTGCGAAGTAAGGGGCGTAACAAAAACATTATCAACTGTCAATACTCAGAAATAAATACATATAAAGATGAAAAAATAAATGAATTACCATTGCAATACGAACACAATGTTAAGCATAGAAATCCACACAGTAGGGCAACTCAGTTGCAGTGAAATCTCTCAGAGGACATACAAGACTTGCAATCTGAAGAAGAGACTGAACTTAGTACATTTGGGACGCAAGCAGACAACTATAATATGGGTCAATATTTAACCCTAACCTATCATACAATGAACACCAAACGAGTCACCGACATACATTTTTGCACCCCAGTGAATTTACAAACGAAAGAAAGAGGAAAGACAAAATAGAATGACAACGGAGAGGAATTCTGAATGGAAAAGATGAATGATAGACGAATGAGAGGGAAGAAAAAGAATGAAGAGATAACAAGGGAAAGGAGGCAAGAAAAATAAAGAAAAACTAAATCAGAGCTAACAATGAATTACGACACACAAACTGATACAGAGTACCATACAGATTAGATAAATCACTATTATTATCTTAGAACGAGAAAAAGCATACCTAAACAACACACACCATTTGTTGAATCGAGAAGTAACAAAATAAACTCTCAACGCACGCATTTAAAATTTGTAGAAGGACCAGTAATGTTACCGGTCAGATATAACCTGAGAAGTCGTAACGTATATGAAGAACCGCAACAATATTTACCGGAAGAAGAAAATTTCTCAGAATACGAAAGCGTAGTTGGAAACGAGATGCAAGAACAAGACTTCACAGAAGAAATGGATGAACCACAAGCATTTTCTGATACAGAAGCACAAAAATGTTTTCAGAGCCAGTTTTTACAGTTACTTGAAGGGCTTCAAAAGAAAGTAGTAGACTTGAAAAATACCTGGTGTCTCTAAAGTTTTCATCCGATTTACAAGTGCTTTATTGACTTTATAAAAAAGAATACAATTTGTTTTACAAAAGGCAAAATAATTGTTGTTACTTCAAGTTTTCAATGAAATATTCACAAATGTTCAATGTGGCCTCCTCCGGCCGCACGGCACACATCAAGTCCATAGTGGAACTCTTCCCATAGCTTACATAACATGTCTACCGTCACAGAATTAACTGCTGCTGTAATGCGTGTCTTCAGCTCATCCAAAGTGTTCGGTAGAGGAGGCACGTTCACCGAATCTTCGATGAACCCCCACAAAAAGTAATCGCATACTGTGAGGTCGGGGGAATGAGGTGGCCAAAGGTGAAGTGTCGAATCTCGAGGCCCATTTCGCCCAATCCAGCGTTGAGGAATTTCGTTGTTCAAAAATTCCCTCACTACCAAGTGCCAGTGTGGGGGCGCACCGTCTAGCTGGACAACGAAACCTTCATTATCTTGCTGCAACTGTGGAAAAAGCCAGTCCCTCAACATGCGAAGGTATGAGTTACCTAAGACAGTTTTCTCTCTGAAAAAAATGGGCCATACACTTTTTCACACGAAACCGCTCAAAACACATTAACTTTTGGGAAATCTTTTTCATGTTCCACGATAGCGTGCGGCTGTTGCGTTCCCCAAATTCGAACATTGTGTCTGTTTACTTGTCCAGACAAATGAAACGTTGCCTCGTCACTGAAAAGCAAGCGCAACAAGAAATGTTCATCCTCTTCTTCCCTCTCCAGAATGAAATTGCAAAACTGAATGCGTTTTGCATTATCCCCTTTATAAAGTGCTTGCAGAAGTTGAATCCTGTAGGGTTTTAGTGACAAACGTCATCTTAACACTTTCCAAACTGTTTGATGGGGAATGCCAAGCTCTCGGCTTGTCGATTTTTGCGGACTGCGAGTGAACGCATTTCAAATTCGCTCTACGTTTACCTCAGATCTGTGGGAACGACCCGAGCGTTTTGCAGCACACAAGCATCCCGTCTCTGTAAAAGTGCTATACCACCTTCTAATACTCTGGGCAGTAGGAGCTTTAGTACCGTATCTTCGATGGAAATTACGCCGCACATTTGTAACAGATTTGCACGCGTGGAACTGGAGAACACAAAAAGCTTTCTGCGGCTGGCTCGCCATCTTGAACAACACTGACGGGAGTTGACTGATGGTTGGCAGGAGATGTCACTAGCGTGCGGCGCTCGTACACACTAATGACATCTCCCGCCAACCATACGAAACTTGAACACTCCCTCTTTCGAGCTGTAGGAGTTTCATTCAAATACGATTAGCCGTTTTCAAGCTATAACACTTTGCAATCGGATGAAGACTTTAGAGACACCGTGTATATTGTAACAAAAAGCCACATAAATGAATGACGATAATTGGTCTTTGTCTCGGTATTTGTCTGATTTAGATAACATTGCGCAAGGGCAAACAGACGTACGAAAATATGTGGCAACAGATGAAACCAGTCGGTCAGACACAAAACTGAATGAACAAGCTGCAGCGGGCAAAGCATCTGAAATAGGGGTTGATGTATACAATAAACAAATGAGACAGACAGATAATGATAGAATTTACAATAAGCAAGGTACCCGTGAAAAATATTTACAAGATAGTTTTGATATTCACGTCGATGAAGAAAATCAAAATTGTGATTTTGAATGTGAAGCTGTACCCTACGGAAAACAAGAAGTCAAACAAACCACTAGTAAGCTAAAGCAGCTAACGTCAAAATATAAAAACAATCCAACAAACAAGAAATATAATGGCTAGGATGAAGAAAGTGAATGTAGTGAAACACAGACAATACTGAATTTTCAATGATCCAGAAGAAATACAAATTAATGGGCCAGGATTTGTTTCAGCTAGAGTTGAAAATTTAATCAATTTCCAAGATGAAAATGAGGACTAGGTAGAGATAAAATCTTGGAGGTTTTCTACAGGCGCAGCAGGCTTAAATACAAATCCGTGGCAAAGCAATAAATCTGGAAAGTCGACAGTAGACAAAATGGCTGACCTTAAGCGACACAGATTTGTTAGAGAATCCAAATGTACACCCGTTGCCAAAATAAATGAAAAATGTACTTAACTCAATAGAATTCAAAGCTAGTGAGCATGAGACAACAGACTCTTTGCAGACCCAGTAAGAAAAAGAAAATCTTAAGTCACATACAACAGAACATGAGATACAAAATTATTAATGCCAAGCTTCAGCATCAGGGCTACAGGATGATAAACCAGATAAGATATGTGTAACTCTACACACATAAACGTTAGAAATTAACAAACAACTTAGAGTTATAGAACAATGGAAATATAGAATTAACGGTGAAAAGAAATGGTTTGGGTAGTTCGAAAATGCAGCTCAATCACTTTCAGAAGAAGCTTGGAAAATTGGAAAAGATGTTTGCGATATGCCAAAAATAAAGAAATTAATATTTCATTTACATAAAGACAATATAAAATGTATTGAAAGTGAACATACTAAACAAGAATGGTTAAGTTGGATTAAAAGTCACAAATCAGAAAATTTAGAAGCCTTAAGTATGGATGACGTTTGACTAAAGAGTGTTACAAATATACAAAAAGAAACGAACACTCCGCACGTATGATCAAATGTTAGATAACCAGGGATATTTGATGGTTTTGGATACAACGATGAAACATAGTGATTTTATATAAACAAATTTAAATAGTAAATATGTCAGGAATGTTTAAATTTAAAATGAATATTCAAAACAACATATACTTTAATTTAGTTAATATGACAAACAATGGCGTAAATAATATAAAGCGTGAACACGAAGAGGGTAAATGGATATATTAAACAAAGAAATCACTAGGTATGGTTACAATTAAATACACTAAAATGAAAGATGACTAAAAGAAAATTACATAAGTAAATAAACTTTTAAATTATATTAAACAAATTTAATGTTGCAACAGTACTGAATAACCGAAGCCGTAAAGGATATTAATTTTAATAATATTTGAACTCAAAGATATCAAATTTCTATATTTTTCTTGAAAAGTAAAATTTAAATAAATTAATTTAATAACTTTAATGAAAATATATGAACAATGAATAATATTTATTTTGAAAAAAAACACAAATAGGATGAACGACTTTTCATTCAGCCTTTATTAGCAGCGTCCACATTTTGTCAATGTTTGAATTTTGTAAATATCTCAATTAAATCACACAAAAAATTCAAAACCTTGGGTCTGAAGAAAGGACTAGACCTCCACAATTTCAAATAATTTACGAACATTACTTTTGATATAATACACCATGAAATACGAAGAATCACGAAGACTAAACTTTTAAATTTCAGTAATCAAAAATATCACTAATTTCCACAAATTGCTAATTCACCTAATTTGAAGCTATTAACATGAACATTGATGACAATTAGCTTCTATTTTCTAAAAAAAAAATAATATGAAAAACTGAGAAAATGATGTTTTAGAAAACCATAGTAATTTATATAAATGTTTCCAAAAGTTAAGGATCCAGTTATAAACTCTTGTCTTGTTATCAAAAGAGATCAAACAAAACCACACGCGAAGTTCATATTTCTTTTCAAATAACAAAAGGCACTCCATAGTAAATGGAAGCACTTTTCCCCATTGTTTTTTTAAGGACAAGGGCCGGAAAAGCATTTCATCATTATGTAACCTTGCAATTGTTCACTATCTTTAAATTTCATAAATACCTAATTTTTCATGATTGTCATTTGTAATAAAAGTAGACTACTTAAAATTGAAAACCATAAATATAGAAATGGTGGAAATTGCAGCAATTTTTTAAAAGGAACAGATCTATGATTTAAATATTAAAATAAATTTGAGAGAGGCAATATCAAATCAATAAAACATTGAGCCTCTTTAATTTAAATATTGTAAAATGTCTAGAAATCAAATGTAAACACCAGAGTATCAACATTGAATCATGTTAAATGAAAAACAACATACAAAACATTACTTTATAAATCAATTGCGTGAACAACTTCACATTGAAAATTTAAAAAAAAAAAAAATTTGTTACATGAGAGCTTTTACCCATTTAATAACTTTATAATCTTACCCTATTGATGATGATGATATGGAGTTTTACGTACCGTCAACACACAATGAGTCATTAAGGACAATGATACAATGTTTATTGTGATTAATGAAGGTGAACTTAATTCTAAGAACAACACACACATATAAGACAGCACAAACATCCATGCCTTATCCGGGATTCGAACCCGCCACCTCTCATTCCAGGGCGCGTTGTGCTAACCACTATCCCAAGTAGATCGGCTACCCTATTCGCATTGAAGAACATGCCTTTCTGTAAATATTATATTTTATTAAAACTTAGAATAAATAAATCTGTGAAGTAAGTGTTCAAATCATAAGTAAACATAAGCTCATGAAAATGCTTTATATTGCAATTAGAAAACAGACTACAATTACAGAATGTTAAGAAGGGTGCTCTGAGTACTGACATTGTCTTCAAAGCGTATATAAAGCATATTGAAGGAGTAACTAAAGTATTTATCTGCAAATAATTGAGAGACCACACAAGGTATACGTGATGATGGTTTATTGAAATTCAGTGCCAACAAAAGGAATGATTACCGTACGTTGCACAAGTATAGCATGGCAAAGTTGAATTGTTAAGGTGATCGATTTCGAACAGTGACTTGAACTGTGTGCTTTTGAAGAACTAGATGGTATAGAAGACGGTCTGAGTTTTCCTAAATAAAAAGCAGAAGACAAGTTAAAGTGATATTTATTGCTTTCAGAAGATAGTTACCGCACAGAAGGTGGTCGCTGTCATTCTTTAAGATAGTTCGATTGATCAGGGAAGCCAGAAGAGGCATAAGTTGCCATTCTTATTTCGGATGTGGGCAATACAGTGGAATTAAAAACAAAAAAATGGGAAGATTAAGCAGGTACCAATGGACAAGGCTAACAATGGACAAAGCTACCAACAATCAGCTGTGGGTTAAAGTGTTGTATTTCCCCCGAAGTCTCCAAATAATGTGTAAATGAAGCTCTAAAATAAAGTGGTACGATACCATAGTATAAGGAAGATGAATGGAATGGGAAAGGCTGTATTCCAGTGAAAAACGGGACTAGGTTAATAAAAATGGCAATAAAGTGGCAGATCCCGTCCTATCTCGTCATTCAGGGAACATGTGATGTAATAATCATATATCTAGGCCAGGTGCGTACGTGTATATACTGTAACATGACTGGAACACGTGCCTCGTCCGTCGCGAAAAAACAACGTTGTCACTGAGATGACATATTTAGACGTAATACGTCGGCATGGAATGCATAAAGATGTTTCTAAATTGACATCATTATCTGCAGGGGCTGTACACAAGGCAATCCAGTACTACTACAACGGCTTATACCACAAAACGTACTCACTGAATCACAGAATAATGAGAAAAATGTGACAACGAGGCATGCACAACAAGATCAACAAAACAACGGAAGATAACCCAGAACAGCATGAAGCGTATCCTCCTGATTTGGGGATCCAATGGCCCACCTAAGATAAGCAGCAGAGCAGATTTTCTATTTTCAATTACCGTTTCCGAAGCATTTTAAAGCGTTTCGAGAATACCGTTAGTGGGGTTAGGTCTTCCGCTGAGTTCAGAAAAACTGTGATATCATCTGCATAGGCCTTGCAAACCAACTTTTTGCCGTTTATCTGTAGTCCACGAAGTCCATCGTGCGAACAGAGAGTGAACGGGTCAAATTCCAGGAAAAGAGCGCCATGGAGAGCGGATAGCCCTGACACACTGATATCCAAATTTTGAAGGCTGTGGATAAGCATCCATTTAAAAGAAGTTTTGTTTTTTCCCAAGTATAACAAGCCGCTATATAACGATGTGACCTTTTTGAGATCAGCAATTTCTAAAGGAAAGCTCGTAGAAATCTAGGTGCAATAGTGAACTAACACGATCCAAATCCACAAAAATTGCAACAAACGCACATGTTACGCCTAGGTGGCTGGTCACCGTAATCTGACTTATTGTTTTAACTTGTGCGTCATGTAGCATCTATTGCAGCAGTGGCTTCTTCCTCTTTGGTACGACCTTTGCCACCAGTAAGTAATATGTGTTTAGCAGAGTAATTTGACGGTAATCGGTGACAGACGTTGGGTTGTTTTTATTCGGTATCAACACCATTAATCCCTTAGTTTGACTAGGGTGAAACTTCCCCTCCTTCCATACTTCAAGCACCACTTCTATCATTTTATCATTTATGATCTCTCAGAAACATCTATAAACTTTGTATGGCAGTCCGTCTGGGCCCGGTGATTTCCTTTTCGTTGTCGCAAGTACCACTGATTCCACTTCCTAAGCGTCGATATCTCTATTCAGCAATTCCCTGTCCGTTATGTACTTTGCTGACGTCGTATGAGCGAGCAATTGGAAGGCACTTAATCTTACGATACCCCCTTCTCCGTAGATAGATGCAAAATGTTTCGTGACTTCCGCAAAGACTGTCGCTTGCGTTTCCAGCCATCTTCCATCTTGCTGTGGTCGTAACATCTGTATCGATATTCTATTTTGGAAGCTCTCTAGAATGACGTTTGAAATTGCGTGTGGTTCATCGGTGAAATTTGTTACTGTCTTTCCCCTCATTCTAGCCACTGCTAGGACACGGTCATGGATCGCCTTAATAAGAATATGGAGTTCGATGAACACCCAATATTGTGCTTCTCCACTCCTTAATTTCACTGTAGCCCTTCCAGCGCTTGTGTGTAAAAATCGAGTGTCCATTTTTCTAACTTCACCTTTTGGCGCTGTAGTTCCGCAACACCTTCTTTAATCCCGTCTTGGCCAATTCAGTCCACCATTGGTTCTTCGTTTGGTATAATTGATGCTTTCCTCTCCGGTAAACCCAACTTTCCATCTACTGTAAATCGTTTTTCTTCATCTGCAAAGTAGGACACCGATGCCTTCCAATATCCTATTCCTCATAGGGTTGTTACGTAAATAAGTATACACTTGACTATCATTGCACGAAGGGGCTATCCATGTCTCGGCACCTTTTAAGTGGGCCGCTGTATCACGACTCACGTAGAAACGGTCTATGCGCGACCCCTATGACTCATCTCTTTGACATAGCTTCCACGTGTCGTGGAGCTGAAGCCGTTTAACCAGATGACGAAGCATGTGAGAACCAGATGTTTCACAAGTTGACGCCTTTTGTTGGGTATTGTGGATGTTGAAAGTGCCCTCACGAGTGATAAAGATTCGTCTGTCCACAAGATCTTGTTTAGGAAGTCTTCGTTTGCCTTATGTTGCTGATCAATCCTTTCGCAGATCTGCATTCGTAAGAGACGCTTTTCAGGAAGCTGCTTTTTGATACGTGAATAATGATAGGGATGCAACACATAAAGTACTAGTCGTTGTAAAATTTGAAGTTGTCGTGCAACACCACGTGTACTTCTCCCGGGTTCTTGACGAAAATAATCGATTATGACTTCTTCAATTGCTGGATTGCGTTGCATCACTGGGTGACCAGCATTGACACGTACCAGTGGTGTGAGAGATCCACTCTCCCATAGGTGTTGCTGTAAACGACGAAACAAGTTGGCATCCGGATGATGCCTTAGTGGGTAACATTGAGCGTTATCCCCTAGTGCCGCACCAGCTTGATTACCAGATGCACACAGTACTAATGACATGTCGAAATATTATTCGTTTGTATATGCCATTGCGTATTCACTTTGTGTGTCTATCTCTTTTTAACGTAAACTGAGGTTTGCCTTCACTATTCGCAGATTTTAACGCTTGACTTTCAAACACCTGCAGGTCGGCACAGATGTACAGAAATGGATATAACGATTGTAAACACAAGTCAATGTTTACAAGATAAAACAGAATTTACAGCAAAACAGCAACACCGGCCATAAAGAACTTTTAAAAATAATGTTTTTATGCTATGCTGTTTTGGAATACCTTTCGATGATCGTGTACCAGTTATTTTATTCAAACCTCAATTTATCGCGTACCTTGGAACCTGGAGGAAAAAGTTAGTCTGGTTTACTAATTGTATGATCACACACCACGCTAATGACTACTGTAATTACTTTAATATTTGAAAATATACAATCGTGCGTAGATTTTGCTGACGTAATGTTTCGAAACTGGGATGTAATTGGCACCTGACGTGCTGGATTTTGATTAGTGTCTGCGGTCGAGTCCTCTCTTTGTGAGTCAAACTTTGGTATTTCTTTCCTTTTCAGGTGAAGATTTTTAACGCATATCTATGTTGAAACTAAAAAGAACGAAATGCTCTCTTTTATTACGTTGTTTACCAAGTTTCATAATTTATAGTGTATCTTACTAGAGTAGGCCACATGATAATTTAACTCTTTCATTAATGCAAATAAATAAATTTAGTATCACGTACATGGTCCGAACTGTTGACATTNAATGGAACTGTTATATGACGAGACATTTTGTTCGATTTTGCATTTGTAATGTTTGACTTCAACACTGAATAATTTGTAAAGGCAAGCGCGTTTCATGAAATTGGAAAAAGTTAATGAAGTAATACAATGTGAGAGAGCACCCAAAGCTGAGCGACTGAGTTATTTCTAAAATACTGTAATAGTTTAGTCTAACATTCAACAAGATTATGGTTTTCAAAAAATCGTATACACACCACCAAAATAATGCATACTGGAACTTAAAGCGCAGAATAAAAATTGATAGCTAATGTATGGGACGTCCTGAGAACAAAATAATATACAACTGAAAGGAACGTTGTTGTCGTCATTCTACAGACTTTTGCAGAACACCACTCAGATGAATATATAAAAAAGAACAGCACAATCCTTCGCAATTAAATACTGTAGAACTTCAAATTGCCTTACGCAAATGGATTTGCTTTGTTTCAATATACAGGGTGTTAGGAAATTCCCTTTACAAAATGATATGGTATGTTCCTTGATTGAAATGGAGTGGAAAAGTTATTTTCCAAAAATTCCGCAGACCAATAGTTTTCGAT
>KZ881590.1:12526-26867 GCA_003456935.1 Machilis hrabei
TCGTCTTCCTGAGTGGTGGATGAAGGAAGAACTGCCGCGTCCTACGGTGGTTTGTTGGTGGGTACCCACTCCTCTGAAGCAGAATTGAGTAGAAACAGTTTGTCTTTGTCCACGTATCGTCTTGTATTTGTATTTTAGGTTAAAAGTAAGTATTAACACATTTTTCGATTCAGAAATTATAGTTTATTCAAGTTTAGTGTTTACGACNTTAAATTACCAAGCCGTCGAAAGGCCTAAATCCCTAATCAATCAATCTTCATCCAATCCAACAGTTAGGCAATTGCATGTTGTAGTTATAACTGTGCAAGACTCGCTACCCTGCTGACCAATCTCATCTTTCTGGTTTTACAGTGCAGGAGTTACCAAAGNTCCACAACATCCTATTAAACATTACCTGTATAAGTAATATTTATGAATAAAAGGATCCATACTAGGTTATCTGATGTCTCCCCTCCCCACTCCACAAAGAAAATTACGTAACAGCATATTGCTTAGACTTGTGCAGAGCAACCAAACCAGCCTACTTTCGATTTCACTAGATAAGTTAATAACTTGTTCAAGCTGACGTTTCCAGTGATAAATTTAATATCTATTCGAATTTTACTGTACAATAAACCAATACTTTATATCATTCAGATCTTTTTAATAACAAGATAGTATAGGTCTTATTATCCATTATTAATCAAATATTGTATGTTACCAACATATATCTGTTGCAAGAAAATATAAATTATTAATTAAGGAACATGATCAAGACAGCAAAGACTATAGAGTTCGTATATAAAAACATAATCATAATAACTGTACATGATGTGTCATACATTAGTGTGTTCTAGACAATCATTTTAAACCATTTGTGCACTTTTCTGGGTTTATAAACTTTAAATACACTAAACATTTGTCAAACGTTCATAACACATATAACATGTTGTTAACAAAATGTGTGTCCAGTATTTTGTGACTTTAAAGTTAATTAATAAATTAACATTCTATGTATGCATTAAACTAAGTTTTTATATTAAAACATACGGTATATACATCATTGTTAGAACTGGACATGGAAAAACAAGATATTTTGCGAAGGATAACATCGAACCCAAACGGGACATTTTTTTAACACTGAGAACCAAATCTAGCAAACAGCCTTAAGGATACTGTGCCTCTTGTACTAACTTGAATATTAATCATACAAAAATGACATAGTCTAGATTAGTTTTGAAATATTACTGAATTGATCTTTTATGAAGAGTTACTACCGAACTTTTGCGTTCCAAAAATATATCTGAATGAATGATATTAAACTGTATGGCAACTTCAAACACATCAAAATCAGTAGATAAGGCTCAGCAAATAGCAATATTTGCTATTTTACAGGTAGGCTACAATAAATTAAAATTAAAACTAACATCAACTCAACCATTTTTTAGTCTTGATTATAGTTTTGTGCGTATTTTTATTNCTACAAATTAATCGTTCCACTATTGCCAAAACCTGTAGCTATTAGAGACCCCATCAACACTGTAAAACGTTTCCCAGGATAATTGTTTAAAACGTAAGTTTGTAATTAGTATTTACCTTTGAAAATAGGTTTTGAATCTTGAAAACTAACGAGGTGTCCTAAATAAGCTACCGTACATCATTACCTCGCTTCGTAAAATAAATTTATCTTCACTGTGGTGCTTGAAATTTTGACCAAAATAAAAGGTTGTATTCTTTAATTTAGTTATAGTGTCACCGTGAAACTATTTTATATATATATATATTGGGAGATGATGTTTGAAAATACGTCATAAATGAAATTATAGGTAGACCCTATTGGACTCAAATCAGTAAATTCAAAAGCAAACACCAAGTACGCAGTATTTGATTAGGTGTTAAAGAGGTTCAACGGCGATGATACACTTATAATGATGATTTTATAGTTTCTAAGTACTTTAGTAACCTAGCGTGTAGGTGAGGATTTTTCCTGTTTTGCATTTTCTAGATTATTGAAACCAGACCAGCTCAAATGATCCGNACATCATAATTTCAGATATTTAGTTATTTGCGTAGTACTGTAACTACAATTGTGGTGGTTCCCGTTTATATTTAGTATTCATATTTCAAAAATAATATGTGGACTGGCTAATTTGCAGACTATACTGCTTGTAAGGACGATTTCATTTAATCAACTTTTGTAATTAATGAAAAAGTACAATATTTATCTTTGCCAGAGTTAGATACCTAGTGAACTCTACATAGAAATATAGTGATGAAGAGCTGCAGAACGTGTCTGGCGTGGCTATAGACACCTTAAGGGGTGAGGTAAAATTAAGATTTTCACCGAGAAGGTTATCTGTTTAACTGTGGTTGCCCTCTTTTGTTNTGCCTATATTTTAAAACCCAAGTGTACAAAGATTCGTGCTTGCTACATTAAAACTACAAAAAAGGTCACAAGCTTTGTCATGTAATAGTTTTTCCCAAGTACTAAAATATACTATACATGAACTGGAAACGCCACATGTGTATTCCATATTTCTTAAGAGGATTTCGTACGCAAATTTAATGATGATGCATTCCTTTACNCATGTACTGGCTTTGATCATGTCTATCAGCTTACGATCTGTTCAACTTTCTAGCAGAATGCAAAGCAATGTTGTCAAGACATTGGATTTAGCCATCCGACACGACAAATATGTTCTGTGTGCCTCTAGATAAAACTAATTAANAAGGGAGTGTTAAAAACACTACAATTTACTGTATTTCTTACTTTGATATATGTNCCTACGTTCCATTTTGCTTAATCTTGGGTTGTCAGTGTTGTTTTGTAGTGAAATTTAGATTAATAGTAGAGTCCTCGCCTCTTGATTGGGAGATCCTGAGTTTAAATTCCGGGGTCTACTCCTAGCCCTGTGTATAAAGGGTTATTTTAAAAGTCTTCTTGAGTAGCACCCCATATTAGTAATTAGTTCCAGGAGGGACGTTAAAAGTAAGGTTACATCATTATGGTTTCGATATAAAAGAAGTCATTACCGCCATAAGCACTTTAGTTTTGTATAGGTGTTGATTTAAAAAAAAAACAGAAAACATTCATTAATTTGAAGCATTAACTTGACTTATACATACCTGGGAAACTTGAACTGTCCTTCCTCAGAGCCTTCCGAGCCAAACGTTGTCAAGACGCGCCCATTCACGTCAAATATTTGAACACGATGATTGTTAGAATCTGACACAATAACACGATTTGTGTTACTAACAGCTATGTAATGAGGATGTTCTAGTTGCCCAGGCTTGTTTCCCATTGTGCCAAATTTTCCAACAAAAGTACCATCAGACTGGAACACTTGAATACGATGATTTTCTTTATCACAAACGTAAATAAACCCTAAAGCGTCTGTAGTAACTCCCCATGGATAGTTGAATCTTCCGTCTGCTGTTCCTTGGCTGCCGAAAGCTCTTAAGAACCTTCCAGCTGGATCAAATACTTGAATTCGATGGTTATATCTGTCTGCTATGATGAACTGNCCTATTCGGTTTACTGCTACTCCTGCCAAACAGTCAAATTCTCCTTCAGCGTTGCCATATTGGCCAAATTCTTTAACGAAAATACCATTTTGATCAAATACTTGAACACGGTGGTTACTAGAATCAGCAACAACAATGCTGCTATCTGGTCCCACCGCCACACCTCGCGGCCATGTAAATAATCCGGGCTCACTCCCCCGACTTCCGATCTTAAATAGTTGTCGCCGCTTCTGCAAATACTGGTTTCTAGTAATGCTTCCGAAACCGGTAGGAGAAGTGGGGGAGGTTGGCGTGTTTTTTTGGTTGTCATCGTCAGAACTGTCAACACTGCCGGCATTCCGTAATGGAAGGCCAAGGCTAAGAGAACGTCCACGAGCAGTTCCAAGACCCGAAGACGTTGTGGTGCTCGTTGAGGACGGAGTACTACCTGTGCCACCATCTTTATCTCTATTCCTACTTCCATATTTATTTTTTAGGTAACGAGCCCATGAACTAAGAGATTCACTGTTTGACGTTCCAGTTGTAGATCCTACTCCCGAAGTAGCTGAAGGCCTCTCTGGAGAAGTTTCGCGTGATTTAAGGCCATGCGTTGAACGGCTACGACTAAGGTCAGTACTGGTAGTAGAACCAGTATAACGAGAGGGATGGTAAGATGACGTAGGTGAGGTTGGCCCAGTATCCTTGGGTTCATCCTCATCATCATTTAGACCGAAGCTGTGAGAGCTCCTGCTGCGGGCAAGCCGCGAGCGACGTTCTTTCAACGCCGCAAGTCGCGACCTGCCACTTGGATACCTATCTTCTTCAGAGGTGTGTCTCGACGAAATGGGACTTGTTTCTCCATCTTCATCGGGACCTATCGCAGCAGAGCTCTTACTTTTGTTTAAAAAACGGCTAGTGTAGCTTCCATATCGTGATGGCGTGGGTGTATCATCGTCATGTGAAACACGTGATCTGCTAAGGTATTTACTGGAAAGTGGGTACCTGCTCTCTGTACCAGAGCCTGTATCATCTTTGTTACCATACAGAGCTGAGCCAGTTCGGCTTCGAGCTAGAGCAGACGTAGAACTGTAGTCTGTATCACGTGACGTTGGTCCCCCATACCTACTACTGTACCCGCCACTGTCCCTATCACTGCTGTAGGGACTCGACGTTCCCGTTCCTGCAGATGTTCCGTAACGAGACTTATATCCACTCGTTGTGGAACCATAACCAGTCGATTCTCTTGCATTTGCACTTCTCGCTAGTAGTGGCCCAATGTCAGTTTTTTCCACTTCCTTTTCTACAGTTGGAGCAACTGAAGACAAACGACTTGGAGTCGTAACCGGCTTTTCTTTAACTGGAGACTCGTCTTCAGATTCTGACTCAGAACTTGTCTCTTCAGACTCAGTGCTACTTTCTGATTCCTTAGGAGGTTCCACAGTTGTTGGAGTTTGTGCTCTATTAAGAAATCGACTTTGGAAACGAGTGCCAGCAGGCCTAGTAGTTGTTGTCGTTGCTGGCTGAGATGTAGCAGGCTGTGTAGCTGTTTTTGCAACTGGCTCAGCTGTTGAATCTTTCTTNTCTCCTGCAGTGGAAGAAGCTGATGAAAATCTTCGTGCAGGTGTAGATGCCCCACTACTTTCTTTGTCTGAACTCTTCACACTAGGCGTCTCCTTTACATTTGATAGAATTTTTTGTTTTACTTCATCTGTTGTAAATGCAGCTCCAGTTCTTGGTGGTGAGGTGGCTGAAGATGATTCCGATGTACTACTATCAGAACTAGCGTCTCTAGTTTTAGGTCTTTCGACTGGTACTTTTGCAGGACTCTTTGGTCTTGAACGTTCCTTTTCTTCACGAGTCTCAGAATTCACAGATGTGGTTCGAGTAACTTTCTTTGGAGTGGTTGTTGTAGAACCTGTACTATCGGTCTTCCTCCTTGGCGTGGAAGTAGTTACAACTGCTGGAGTGGTAGAACCTCCCTCATCAGACTCAGCACTACTTGAAGGAATTTCTGGTTGAGGAGGAGGTACCGTTGCAGCTCTGGTTTCAGCAGTCGATGATGTGGACCTGGAAAACGGAACTTTCGACTTTGCATCCTCTTCCGATTGTGAAGAACTAGTGCGTCTTGATTTTGGAGTATCTGCGGGTGAAGGAGTTTTTGGTTCATCTTTTTTCAAAGCCGAGACTCTCTCAGAGTTTGGTTTAGCTGCTGCTGAATCTGCATCACTCTTGTTCTGCTTCTTTATCTTTGATATTTCATCATCTTCGCTAACCTGCCTCTGAGTCTTTTTTTGCACACCCGGGGCCGGAACTGTTGCTGTTTTGGGAGTTACCGGAGTTGGTTTCACAACCTCCTTCTCTTTCTTCTTTTTCTCTGTAGTGCCTTCTTGCAGACGTTGCATTACTCGTGGACAGTCTGATAATCTTGTAATGCCACTGAGAGGACCTTTCGCAACATCTTCCGTATCCAAAGGCCGTTCCCTTTCTTTACGTTCTTGCGGGTCAGCAAACCTAACAGTTCTTCCTTGAGGTTCATTGTCTGAATCGTTGTCCAAGTTTCGTGCAAATCTTGATCTAAATTTGGGACGCCGATTTTCTGGTTCTGGGTATGTATCGTAATCATTACTGCCATAGTCACTTCTACCATACCGTGATTCACTTCCGTATCGGGCATCTCTGTTGGGCACCCTTTCACCAAATTTTCTACCACCTAACGGAGAAACTCTACCACTAACTTCACTATCACCTCCATAAAACCCGCGTTCCTCTTGTTGGCGAAATTGCGTGGCAAGACGGTGGTCGCTTTTACTTCTCATCAGTCCAGGCCCTGACGGTGGTTGCAGTGTCTGTTGCTGAGGGTTATTAATTGTGAGATCACCATAGCCGGCAAGGGTTACAACCAACTGATTGGGGTCCTGAATCATTGCAAACCTGACGCGACGATTATAATCACCTTGCTCGTATTCAAAACCTCGAAGGAACTCCATAGTTTTAAGAAAAATCTCTTTGGTGTCCATAAGTTCACAATCATCCCAATTAATACTTTCTGTCATATGCTTGTCCGCTAGATCACAGTTGCTTTGGATATTTGAAATCTCTAGATCTAGATTATCTTTGAGGGTATTAAGATTCCTCACTTCAGTAGCCAGATAACGCTCTATTTCTCCTCGGAGAAACGTTGAACGATCTTTCAGAGCTTTAGAAAGCCTTCGATATATCTCGTCGACTTCTTCTAACACCGAGCAACCATTCTGTTGCAGCTGAAGCACATTTTTTTCTACTATTGTCAAAGAATCTTGGAGTCGATGTATACCCCGTCTTACCTGATTGTTGATCCTAGAAATTTCACGACGAAGAATATCCATATGTGCTTCTTTACAATCCTCGCAGATTTTTTTCTCGCAATGAGCACATGGATTTAAATAGGCTTTTTCTGAACATACGCCACACCTTTCCATAATTTGTCCACTTGTGGGGTCTGGCAACTCGCCGGTTATCTGGACATGAAGTTCCAGAAACCTCTGGAGGGTAACGTTGGTGGGAAATCCTTGAACGCCTTGGTAAGGAATGCGGTGTTCTGCTCGGCATTCTGGGCATTTGACCTGTAACGAAGTAACGAAAATAATATAAGTAAATAACAAATGTTGGAGGTTGTGTAACAACATATGATTATTTACGAAACACTCAGATTGTGTATATTTGTTTTCACGTTTTATTNTTAAATATTCGTTACGAAGTAATGTTTGTGTGGAAAGTAGACTTACATTGTATTGTAATAGTAGATAATCCAGCAGTTATAACTTATAACAGTGACAGTTAATCAATTTTGCTTTATCTTGAGTGTTAGATAAAAGAAGAAACCTTAATACTAATTACTCAGCTGAACAAATTAATTAAAAAAACATAAGAATAGTTTCCTTTACATTTATATTCTACAACATTTATTAAACTAAAAAGATTAATGGAAACGGTTACGTGCTAATGGACTTAAAACGTGTTTTTAAATGGATTTGTACTTTTGTTGGAGGTAATTAGACACTCAAAGTAACAATCTATTTACAATATTCTTTAAACAACAGAAGTTAACACAAAGTTCCTAACTGTGTACATCAGGGAGTTCATTTCACGTTCCATTTTTTTTAATATTGTAGTTCTCAAACTAATTAGGTTTATTAAGATTTTAAGTGTAAGGTCAATCAAATTAAAAATACTAGACAATGCATTGCTAGTCACATGTATCAGATACTATAGTTCTAGGAATGAGCTGATCATTAAAAATCTGATAGTCTAAATTAGTATTTGAATTACAGAGTTCAGTTTATTTGTGTTGAATGTTGACAAACTTTGCGTCCAAGGACCACATGGGATGATTCCTCGTTGAAAACTGCGATAATGCCCAGTTAAAAAAAATGACGCCCACATACCATTTCTTGGTTAATAGCTATTCAAGGTTGGTGAAATGTGACAATGACAATTATCGTATAAAACTTGACTTATTATGACAAAACTGTGAGTTTGTACAGACTCTTGTTGATTGCATCATTGTTAACGTGTTAATTGTATGAACAGGNTTGCATGATTCAATTCCAGAACGAACCACGTGATTTTTACGTTTAAATATTGTAATAGTATAGAATGATGTTATATTTAGTTCTAAGCTATTATTGCAAAACTTGGGTGTTTGATTTGTACTTATTTTTTCCACGTTACTTTCACTTCATTATATTTTTCGACGCAATTGTTACAAAAATAAAATAACTAAAAATGACAGCAAAAATATATTGTATGAAATTGCTAATTGCTGAAAGTAAAAGACTACATACATGGTATTTACATGTACTTGACCATGTCCAAATTGTGTGACTTGCTTTGTATTGAATCCTGCACGCCTGCTAATAAAGCGAGCTGATACAACACGTTCATAAGTTTTCCACCGCATTAAAAAACTCAATTCAAAGGGTTTTTTAAATATAATTGGCGTTGATACATTTCACGAATTTTGAGTGACTTTTATCTAAGAAGTNGACTTCGGGAGTTACCGTTTCATTTATAGTTAAAGTTTTCATTATTAATCGCCCCTATAGTCGTTTTTGGACGCAAATTTTCTAGCACCTAAGTGAATAAATAATATATTTTACAGTATATGATAATTTTAATATAACTTAATAGTATACGTTTCTGAGATACCCACCCCGTTAACTGTAAAGTACAAAACAGATCTAACAGTGTATGAAATTTTATGGTTTCATTACCAATGATTTAATTAAAATTGTTAATTGGAAAATTAACCATACAATTTCAAAAACTTTACTGACAATGTGACAGACAGCCCAGAAACGTATGCAATAAAACTTATTCTTAAAAGCAACATTACATTTTTGGCTGCGTTTGTACTAATTGTCGGGACATATAATTTAATTTGTGTTTTATATGAAATTATGAAGGTACCCATTTTAACACAAAAGGAGAACATAATAGTCGTTATTACTCTTTCATCGATTTTATGAGCTTTCCTAATGGCTCTAGCAGCTACTTTCATGACCGAACCAAATACATATTGTACTTTATCCGCGAACCATTGTACAATATACATACTGAAGTAAGTGGCTTTCAGAATAATTCAAGAACAATCTCGCCTAACATTTATATTAAACCTTTTTGTTAACTTTAGGTGCTCGCACGGCGCTTCTCCTACTCACTCACTGAATCACATAAAAATAAAGTATCAACTATCACCAGACAATTTGTATGATAATGTATCTACCCTACGTACACTTAACACCGTATTGACATATTTATCAGTACATATAGGGGCTTGTTTCCCTAATATACACGATTAAACAAAATTCGTGCTTACATCCTTCGCGAATAAATTCGTAATTGGTGTCTGAATAAAAAAATATACTGTGGAATTTTTGTGTTCGTAGTTCGGTTAAGCTGGCCTAAAAATGTGTTGGCGTTTCGGCCAAAACACATTTTTTAATATCATAACACTTGTAACTCATTAAAATTTCTTTCGAGATAGGCCATTTTTTTTAATACAATATGTCGAACCTCGTACTTTACAAGACAACTAAGCTCCAAAGCCAAATTGACACTACACTTTTTTGAGTGATACATTAATACTGATCCAAATCCTGAAGATCATGATCGCAAATTTTCCATCGTCCTATAAATATTNTCGGGTAAGTGATCGTGTATTACATTTGTAGTTTTATAAGTCTAGCTATTTTGTATAAATCAGATATGCAGTAGAAACTGTTTCACTTGCTGACTTTTGTTTCTGTAGNAACCCATCCCACAATCTTTGAATATAATTTTCCTGGTGGAAAGAAGTCTGCTTTACAGTCTATGTTTCTACATATAAGTGTAACTTCAATCTAATTGACAACTGAACGGACATATTAATGTCGAAGATGTAAACAAGAAACATAAAGGCTTTCAAAGCTATACTGCGTTACTCCGCATGAACCTCATGTTCAGCTACACAATAATATTTAATTCATACAAATATACAGAAAATGTTAACTCCCTTCATAATTTACTAAACACGAGGTATGTATGCCACTTCAAATAAGTTTTAAATATGGCAGGATAGAATAGTGAAATAAGTGTATCTATGAAAAAAATCATCACTTAAATGAGGTNATATTAAATCCCTAAATAACATTGATTTGCTTTCGTATTGACCAACTTAACGGTAAATGCAAAATAAAGAGAAAATCGAACGTACTTAAAAAAAAATCANCAAATTGTTTTCTTAAACAGTGTTGAGCAGGTTAACATTCAAAGTGCTAATATTGATTTTTGTCAACAAGTATCGAGTTTGTTTCAATCACTAAACTAAAAAAAAAAAAATTATCAGGCATCGAAATTCTAGAATCGTCAAATACAGCAGCGTTTAAAAATTACGATTCAATTAGAAAATGTGTGAGAACAATATAAAAAGCTAATAAAAACTGCGATCGTCTAACCACACAGACATATACAATTTCCAAACATTAATTGAGTTGCAAGAGTGGAAGATATGAAAATAACTAGTGCTCAAACTTTGACGCGTATAATAAATAGTCTTTTATAACCGAAACCTACATAGAAAGTAAATTTAAAAGTTTANCCATGCAGAACGTGAAGCTCATTTGCCATTAGTAATGCCCAGTTTAGTCATACAGTTTTANTACTTGAAAGTATTTAGCTACGAGATAAGCTTGGCTTCGCGTGATAATGTCAAATTTAGCCAACAAAGGCCATTAGCTGAGATGAAGCAATGGTGAATTGACTTCTGTGTATGTCTTGGTTATGCATAAAACAAATTTGAAAACCGTTAGATTCACTTTGTTAACATCTATATAGCTTAACCTATTCCATAGGACTAGTAAAATGAGTTCTGGAGCAACATTTATGTTCCAAAGAAATAAAAGTGTATAGTGGTAAAAGTAGCAATGCTGCTATTTAAGATACCTGTCTCCGAACGTAGTCTACGAGCCCCTCCATGCAGGGCTCCATGCAGAAGGAGTGTTGACATGGCAATAATTTTGGGTTTCGGTATCGGTCGAGGCAGATGGCACAGGTGAGTAATTGGTCGAATTGTTCCATGTTGGCACTGTGGTTGCGCCCTCCCTCCTGCTCCTGGAAAACAAACAAATTATTTAAGTTATTGGGTTCAGGATATAATTCAACTATTATCACACAACTGTTGAGCCTTATTTTCCCCTTAACATCGAAAACTAACAACTATAGTAACAAAATTATTTTTAATAGCGTGAGAGTTAGTTTCAAACTTGACTATTATATGTTGTACATATTGATAGACTGGTAAAGTGATATCGTCACGTCCAATGCATTGTCATGGCAACAGCCAAAATGGGCTGCAATCATTTCTTTAAACTGCAATTAGTAAAGTTTGTTTTAACATTAGTATATCCACGCAAATGTTTTCAGCAGTACTCTGTATAATAGTCTTTTTTGAGAAAATAAATCAAATATAAAGCCGTCGAACTCGCTGTAGATTCTACATTTTGACAAACGACACATTACCATTGTAAGAGCACCGACAAATTGCATATTTTGGAACCTGTATAGGCCGAAATTATGAAAAAGATTTCGGACGTGAACACTCACCTTACCCGTCAATTGGATGGTCAACAACAAATTAGTTTTGCTATCCTGATTATAAAATGGAGTTACTTTTTACTATCTAATACTCATTTTTCATAATTATAAAATAAACTAAAAAACACATTTGATATGTTACGTTATTTAGTACAGCTTACAAACACAACGCAAGGAGCTATCAGAAATGAAACTGCATATTAAACAGGTTCAAAAACTTTGTTTAAGAACAGTAACAAAATTTAGTACTCTGAGGGCTAAAAGTTTTGTCTAAAAATGAACCCATAAGTCTTGGTAGCTGGCCAGCGTTGTTACTTCGCATTGTACAGTACATACAAATTTTGGCAATAATGAAGTTTTGCAATGATAACTGATTAATTGTTTTAAAAACTACATTAAACATAAACAATGCATTGTGAAACATATATACGTGATATAAATAAAGGTATTTCGCGTCTGAAGTCAGTGGGTGAGAGCTCATATTTGTAGCAAACCCCAGAACATTTTTAATCATATACTAAATTATTACTGTTTTCTCTTTCTAGGTGTTTGTATTTCTATACAAACTAATACAAGGCGCAATCCTGAAGGAAGACACATTTTTGCCAAAGAAAAGTAAGTAGATTAAGTTTATTTCTGAATTTATAGTCAATGTAATACGTACACTTTAAAGACTGTCATGCCATCTTTGAGTAAAATCGCGCTATTGCTTTGCATTATGGTCCCACTGTTATGACATCTCAGGTCTAATGGAGACCCCATCCGCGTCGTAATGATGCTTCATGATAATTTAATTTTGCACTCACTCGACACATAGTCGAAGGTGGGTTCTTTTACATCGAACACTTATCGATGGGACCCGCTTTTAACGTGCCTCCCGGACCACGCCTACGATCATACCTTAGTGTGGAGTGCTTCACAGGCGGACTCGTAGGATACCCTTTTTACCCCGATCAGGAGGCGAGCACTCTANCCATTAGGCCAACCTGTCGGTGAGTTAAACTCAAAGTTTTTCCCTCCTTCAGTGGATTCTCTTGGAGCTGTGGCTTGTCATTTTTACATTCAACGTTTTTGATTTGATCTGTGCTATACCAAATATAGATAAACCCAGTCCCGTAGTAATTAGATGAGTTGAATCTACATATGAAGATAATTATCTTGTCTTATTAAAGTTATGTATCTTGTGAATGCCTAATTATATGAACAATATGACGCAATTCGTGTTTGTTTATTGCAAAATACTACAGCGTTTAAATACTTAATAATCTCCATATTGAGTATTTGAGTTTANGATCTCAAAGCTCTGACAGCAAAAAGTGTCTTTGTTCGNACGCTTCAGGATGGTTCAATTTTGTCACGTACTCGACACATAGCCGATGGTGGGATTATCGATGGGACCCTACTTTTAACGTCCCTTCCGAAAGACGCCCAAGATCGTACCTTGATGTGGAGTACCTCTCAGTAAAGGAGTCGGACCTGAAATTTGAACCAGGGACCTCACGATCAAAAGGTGAACCCTATATCATCAATCTGGAGTAGAGATATCAGTCTACATAAATATTATGTATCTCATTCAATGACTGGCATATGTCTTAACGACATATTAGAGCACCACAAATGTTTACCCCCTAGGTTTTCATTGTTTTTGGCTGAAGAATAAATNAGAAATTAAGGTAGCTCTGTTATCATAACTATTGTTTCCAAGTTTTGCAATTTAGTATAGGCATTTTCAATATCGCTGAGTAAGAAGTAAGTGCAAAATTAACACGGTGCTGTTGCAACTTCCAGAACTTCCGTATTGAAATTAAAGTAGGGCCTATATACATATA
The DNA here is from genome assembly GCA_003456935.1 of Machilis hrabei. NCBI lineage: Eukaryota > Metazoa > Arthropoda > Insecta > Archaeognatha > Machilidae > Machilis > Machilis hrabei. Next base: position 25,951 of record KZ881590.1, read on the forward strand.
TTGCATCTATTCAGACAAATATCCAGATTTAAAGTAGCTGCGAGACCGGTACAGAAAGTACTGTAGTCCCATCGCCCCCCGCATAACTAGTAAAAGTAGAGTATAAGTAATTAGTAAAAGATATTTCAAACATTGTTCTAACTACTTAATATGACTAGATCATAGCGTTCAAGGTCACCATACGTAATGATGTAGTCTCCCTTGTGGTGATTCCTTGTTGATATTTGCGTATAAAACGTCCAACAAACAAAATGTCACAAGTCTAATTTTTTATTAATGAATATTCATATTTCATACGTTTTATATACGGCAACGTCATACGTCAGAACATGGCGTTTTTTTGTTATTTTTGTTGTTTTAGTACATCGCTTGAGGAACAAAACTTTTCAATAGATTAAATATTATACATTTTACAGTAATAGCATTTCCGATAGTAAATTACGTAGAGTATCAATGCATATAAGAGGCTATTTGGACTGAAGTTGATGTCCACAATGTGCATTTTTAGCGTTATATAGGGTGTTGTGACTTGTCACTTTCTTTTCATGTAAAGTGAGCAGATAGTGCATTACGTTTCTGCACAATTTATTTTGTGATTGTGTATCTCTTAACATAAAATGTATTAAAACAAATTTCGGGAATGAACACACAACAAAATGAAAACCCACTAAAAAGCAAGTTTCAATACATATTTAATGCCTTATTTTCGTCAGTTGAGTTGGACCAGCATGTATAAAATTACATATTCCATTAAGTGAGTTATGTGTTTAAGTGTAAACCGAAGCTTAGTTTCAGTTTAACACGAATTACGCACATAATGGGTTTCACTTCATAATAAGTGATGCACCACAAAGTTAAGTGAGATAGTGAGCTACAGTACCAGCATCGATTCTGTCATATCCAAACGAAGCGTAGCG
>KZ881609.1:5725-16015 GCA_003456935.1 Machilis hrabei
AACAAAATAAAATTAGGTACGGATGATTGAGTATCGTGCATGATTTAATTTTATTCTGAGGAGGCCCGGCCTCCTCGGCCTCCTCTGACGAGCCGCCACTGGAAATGTCGCTATTTAGACAATATTTATATTAGTATCGTGTATTTGTCATGGCCTAATGACTGGACAATTTGCACATTATAAACAGTGTCGACGTTGGACATTGATTTACAGGGGAAACACAGTTAATGAAAGCCTACCTTGGTTGTATACAAATATAATCATTGCTGGGAACACAATGTAAGTTCGTTTACAAATGTTAGCATTTCAAAGGTGTTTTATGGCGCCCTACATATAATATCAATAATTTTGAATAATAAATACGGCCAACCCGTGCCGTTAACTGGAGCTATCTGGCCCAGATAAATCATCAAAACTATGAATGCTTAATCTAACTAGTCAGTGGCTGGCCGAGAACTCATCATTACGGGGTCGAAAGTCTTTGGACCCTAATAAATATTCATAGAACACTTAATTATTTTATAGTGCGTACGCAATTGCATAGTCTNATCGACTCATCTACAGGCAATAAATCCAGAATTTAATTAAATATTCTACAGGCAAATGTAACTTGTAGTATTTAAATGTAACCGTATCAATTAGGTGAAATAGTGTATACTTACAACTAAAAACATTTCCTTAACTATTAATGGCCGGGTTGAAATTACACAGAGAGTAATTAAAATGGTGTTTACTTAAAATAACTCATACCTTTCAAGTTCACTGCTGTACAAAACTCCGGTCCTCACGGCTCGCACAACCAAAATCAACTCAATCAGTGGTAGACATATCATTTAGTGGTCCTGGGGACATCAAATGGAAATCGCTACTGGCTGCCTCATTACAACGTAAGATAACCAGATACACACCAATACAGCGTTCGTTCACTTCCTTGCCGCAGTGTTTCAGATTTCCCCCTCTACTTCACAGAGTTGGAATTAGCGTTCCTAAACTAATCTGGTACGTTATACATGTACACACACATTATTTCATGCCTCTGTGGTGATGGTACCATCGTAATTTCGATCTTCTCCTGTTGTTTTGAAATGCCGTTACCTCAAGAGGGCGGACACGGGGCACCGTTCTCACAACATTATTTTTGTGTTCTTGAAACTTGGCTCTCAATCAATTCCAATTGTCCAGAGTAGAATGTATTTCTTCAAACCACCCCTTCCAAATCGGTATGGTTCCGTGAGCTAGCGACATCGGGTGACAGCACGGAGTACTTCATGTATACCCAACTTCCAACATTCACAGTGACGAACATACCGATAAGAAAAGGCCATGCAGATTTCACTTGTAGATAAGCCTCCATTAACGTATAATTTCTACTGCACACTCTCTTATAGTCACACACACAATTCACACAGTACGTAACGATGCAGAGTTCACATATCTTGTAGTCAATCCCTTGAAGCCAGAAACAGAACTCAACTCAATTTAAATCTCAGTTTTACAAAACATCTCCGTTTGCCCTCTCTCGACGTAGACTTCTGCAAGCCTTCATAAAACGGTTCGATGAACTCCTCCAACTTGCCAGCTCGCTTTTTACTTGCGTTGGCGACATATTCCCCATTGTTCATCGGACACGCGGCGAACAGACCGAGCTACATGAGCACTGCAAATTAACTGTTTATCCTGAAATTCTTGGCTCATTTGGATAACCGATCGAAGCATTAAAAGTGCATTGTTAACACATTCTAAAAGTACAAGGTTATCTTACTCAACCCGTCAGAGACATTGTAAAGAGACGATGAACTAATGATAACGCGTACGCGAAATACTTTATACTTTAGTATACGTATTATACACGCTCCGAAAATAAATAAAAAAAACAGAACAAGTTCTGTTTACAACCCCGACCTTAGACCAAAACACCGTCCTCCTGATTCGTCTGTTGAAATTGGTTGTACGAGTTGACAATCATTTTACATAGAAAATATTTGGAGTTACCGGTTTTCTCAAAAGTTTGCGATCTCTCCCTTGTCACGTGACGGTTGGCGTCTTGTGTCTGTCTGCCATGGTAATCGTGGCTCCACCCATTTTTGGTACCCTTTGTCATCACCAGGTGACACGAGGTTACCCGAGTGCGTTCGTTCGATGGGTTGAGTTAGTTAGCGCCTCTGACATGCTGGAGCATGCTGCTTGTCGCGCTCTTGTGGGATTTACTTGTATTGTAACCGACTAATTCGGCGAGTTTAGTTTTGGTTGGCGTATTGACGCTATGTCTGTGTATAATCTTTTTCTTCATGGTTTTGCTTCGTCAGGCGAGTAACGTCACTGTGGTCGACTTATTATTTCGATAATCTAGTCGTTGACACTGTATTATATGGTTATTATTGTTCATTTGGGACCGGTGGTGGCCCGTTGAATGGACGTATTTTTGGACGCTATTATATGCACCTTCGAAACGACTGTAGTCAAGTATTNAGTTAAATTCTGTACTGGCTATCCCACGTAGCCACGCATTGTTAATCTTCATTGTGGCCAAGGAGGGTGAATTCTTTTCCCCATTCCGTTATTTACCGTGTGATGTACGTTATTGATATTTTGAGTAAGTTGTGACTTTATTCGCGTCATCCGACGCGTGCTTCGAAGCTTTGTCGGCTTTGTGCTGTCCAGGTTATAACCGTATACTGGGGGACTGCAATTTTCATTGAGGAGACTTTCGACTTCTTATGCAGAGTACTGCGTTGTGTACGAGTAACTCTGATAAGTACGAAGAATCGACGTATTAGCGACACTCGACGCTAGACAGAACTTGTTGCGTGAGTGAATGTTGGAATTGAGACGGTAGTATGTACCCTCTTATTATATTTTTTTAAACTTTCGACCTGATGGTAGATGTATCTTTTGGACGATAACTTTATGCATCTGTTTGGGCCGTTCACGGAACGAGCTGCTTTCATATACATTTATTCTGGTAGTCGTGTGACCTCGCGTGCTCCATGTCTTTCAGTTGGAATAGAGGTAATTTTGAGGCCCTGTTTCTCGTGCTATGACTATTTGTGAACAACATTGTTGTTGTTACTGTGATGTTCGTTCAGTACAGCACTTCATAGTCTGAATGATTACTACGTTTATGTTGTGGTGGAATCTTATAGCACTTCTGAATTAGTTTGAATTCGGGACACTATTCTGTGCCTTACTGACTTTTTTGTTTTATCATTTTGTGCCTTACGTTCCCGCTTCTCGGGCAGCGTAATCTCCAATAAATTCTTACTTTATATTATCTAGTGTACTGCTGAACTACCATGTATGATGTATATTATTCAGATCGATTATGTTAGTATGGTGGCAGTGTACTAATTTGTGATTTACTTCTTGTCTGTTATCACTCATCTACATTCCCACCGTTTATTATTCTATGTGTTTAACCCTTGACGGGGTCGTGTCAGATGTTGTTAGAACAGTTATTTACCCTTTGATCTTTGTTTCATGTGCCGCGGACGTCATCGGACGGTGTGCCCACCTGACGAGACAAACGTTTGAAGAAGCTACGTCGGGACTGCGGTTTGGTTACGACGTTATTGGGTTACTGAGCGTCATATGATCTGTTCTTGGGTTGACCCAACATTTTGGAAAAAGAGATAAGTTATGATATTTGGTCTTGTATAATAAACTGTATGATTCAAATTGTTGGCTTTTCACTTTCCACCTACAACCACGATGGACCTAACGCAGTGGGTGCTTTGTGAGTGGGTTTTTCCAGTCTATCGTTTTGACTCACTCATATAAGTACACCACGTCACACCCTGTAAAAGAAAGTGGGTCATTTGACCATGAGTTTACAACTAGGTGAGATATCTCCTACCTAAGCAGTGAACCTCTGTAAATACAATAAAATCAGGAAAATAAATTGGACATGTGAATCTAGATCCACTTGCTACACTGTTCATGTTCGTTGTAGTCTATGCTACTTGTTGGCAGAAGGAGATCACTCAAAAGTTCTACGCACTTCTGCAGCTCCCTTACTCTGTTAGAGCTTCCTAGCTCACTTCTTGCGTTCCTGGATTTTATCGTATCTTCGCTTCTCGGTAATTGTGTGTGTAGCGCTTCCTATACACCTGTTGGAGTATCGTGCATGGCTTTACTGTTTCTGGACCAATTGTGGGCTTACGTGCTGCAAAATAAAGAAAAATAGGCCAGGATATGTTCTTAACAACAAATACCCCTCCCAATGGGTGTTTTGCTCTGATGGAGCTATCTCCCCAATAAACTGTACATTCCAAAAGGTCACTTGACCTGAACAAAGTGAACATGGCCTGCGTGACCATTCAGTTCCAACCGGTGGATATAAAAATACTATTTGCTTAACCTTGTTCTGTAAGAGAACTGAAAGTTGCTTAAGTACAAGACTTCACAATTTCAGCATCACTTGAAGCTATATTACAAAAGATCTTGTGGAACTGATCTAAACACTTCCCACTAGATTTTAGACCGATTAGACTTCTGATTCTTCGGTTGAATCACTTAATATATTTACACAAAACGTCTGATTCAATAAACAAACTATTTATTTGGTCGACTAAACACACACCCCTATCCGAGGGATTAAACTTGATCAACTAACAATATATCCCTATCCGAGGGATTTACACTTTAACAACTACTACTGGTGCTAATGGTGCGACAACGTAGGAGATCCCAGTAATAACCTACTAATTACTATTCTCGAAACATTGCTCAAGTTAGCATCTTCTCTATAGGTAATTACATCTCACAGTAACGGCTTTACAACATCCCTATCCGAGGGATACCACTTAATTAGACACTCCACTAACGGACTGGGTCTCTTGGTGCTTTAGTACTACCCTACCATCTGTAAAAGAATGGATTAGAGTAGGAGGGGTCTTTCTCCTCCCTTGTTAATAAAGATACCCAGGGTACTTCCCTGTTAATCTCTTTATCCCAACTAAACAACTACCTAGAGCATTCATTAACTACACATGCCATTCATGCCTTCAGTCATGCAATGAAAACTAACTCTGTTTCCTATGCATTAACTATCTTTCGAACCATGCATTTCTCACAAATACATCTAGGTTAAGCCATTTCCTCTCCTACATGTTTCTTACCCTTTTACATGAGCTGTATTGTGTAAGTGCAACATTCACTTGATACCTACAATCTAAGTTGTGGAAACTTAATGTATGAAATCAGGATTCTATCCTTAACACTCATTCAATAATTCGATTCTTCATTACCATCGTCTCTTAACTAACTGCGATGCTCCATTACCATCGTCTCTTGATTTACACACTTCATTAACTAAACTTAATCACATCTATATTTCGTTGTCCATATTCGTCACTTTAACTACATTTGAAGTCTTTTCTTCACATCAATTAAACTTACACTCCTCGCTGAAGAGTTCTCGTAACATCTTTGTGAGTTATTTTAACTACACCACTGCTCGAAGGAGTAAACCTGTTCTATCACTCGTTTAAATGCTCTACCTTGCCAGTCGTCCCTGAAGTCATATTCCTGATCTCCAAGGGTGAATCTTAGCATCCCTGGAACTTGTACAGTACTCACAGTATTCTCTAGCGTACTGCTGGTTCCTGCTACGCTTTCTGGCTCTAGATGATATTCAACTTGTTCGAGTCCTTGTGCTATCTCACGGCTTGTTTCCGCGATGGCTTCTGACTCTTTGGGGATATCGTTCGCTACGTCTTCCCTTTCTTGTTCTAGCGGTATTTCCATAAATTCATTTCCTCTTTCCGTTGCGCTGTTCGCATTCGTGATGCTTGTTAACCCTCTGGGAATTTCGCCAATTACGTCTTCCCTATCTGGTTCCTTACTTGCCTCAGCTTCAATTTCTGAATACGGCGATACTCTTTGTGATCCCTGTCGATTTTCGATGGGGGATGACTGAGCTTGTGGTTCCTTTAAACCCTCATTGCTATCTATATCATGGAGTTCTCTCTCGATCTCATCTTCAGGAATAAGCGGCAGTGAATCCCAAATGTGATCTGATATTTCTGTCTGCTCAGTTTCCTCTTCATTTTCTTTGACTGTCTCTTCTTTAGACTCTGTCGCTAACGGTATATTTGAAGATAAATTCAGTAACCAATTGCTCCTCGCTAACTCTTCTTCTTCATCCTCATCTTCATATGATGTGGGTAAAGATTGCTGTAGTCGTAGCTTTTCTCTGTACTTGCTTTGTCGCTGTCTAGTCTAACCAAAGCTCGTTCAGTCGAAGGTTCTATGTCACCTCGTTCAGCCTCATCAAACACGGCTGATAATTCTTCCATGTGGTCTCCTATCCACATGTCAAGTAGCTCCTGTGCCTGTTGTTGTGCTGCACCTGCAGACTCGTCAACCTCACTATCCGACGACTCTGCATCTGTCGTGGTGGGGTTTAAACTCTCCAGAATACTAGCGGTTGGTTTCCGTTGTGAGAAACTTTCCGCCAATTTCTGTAACTTTTCCATTTACTCCGTTATATTAGCAGATTTCTCTTGCAAATCGTGATACTCTTCGAACTGTTCATCGTCTAAACATAATTCTCTCTCTGGTATCTCGTAAGCCAGCTGTTCAGATCTTTCACGAATCTGATCTAGCAACAGTGAATTCATCCTGTAATTCTGTTACCCGGCTTCTCGTGCTTCTTTCTAGCTCCTGCTCTTCTGCTGCAGGTTCGATACCTCTATCGTCCTCAGAACTTTGAACTTGTTCCTCGCTCTCAGAATATTCTGTTTCCGTCGGGGTACTAGGTTTCGGGGCGGGTTTCCTGGCNCGTCGTCCTTGATAACTAGTAGCTTTCGGCACTGCTCTATTCCGCAGTTAATATCTTACTCCTGACCTATTGGCACGGTTCCCGGAGTTGTTTCCTCTTGGACATCGTCCTGCCTCAGTGTAAGCTCTTCGATTCAGTGACTGATTCCCTACACTCCTTCTAAAGTCCTTCCTTCCAGCCCCACTGGCTGTATTGAATCTGTCGGCTAGGTTCTCTGACGTATATTCTCGTAGAGTCCGACTTCCATCATAGCGGGACTTAGAGATCCTCTCCCCAAGTTTATGCTCGACTCATTAGGTGAGCTAGGATTGCTTTTAATCGTTTCGCTCATGCCACTCTCGTGATTTCTTATCACTCCATCACTGTGTCGACCTGCTTGTCGTATAGCTTCCTCTCTCGAATGGTTAAGTTTAGCATATGACGTGACTTCTTCCTGTTGTATGGTATGTCCTGTGGTTGAATTGTTTCCTGTTCTGCTCCTATCAGTAACATGTTCTGTCTGTCAGTCCCTCTTGTCCCAGCACTCGCTTCCTGAGCTATGCTTCCTTGGGCTTTTGAGTTCGGATCTGTAACAGGCAGCGTCATCTGTTCCCAATCAACCGCGTCTTCAGCTGCTTCGTCAAATGCTTCCTTAACTTCATCCTCACTTGGATATGGTTCCCTGACATGGCCTCGTTTTAGACGATCCAAATGTACCTTCTTCACTTTCTCTCTGGGATTGTATATGGACCGTATCTCAAATACGAGCTTATCTAAGACTTGAGTCACGCGATACGGTCCCCAATATCGTTTTTCAAACTTGGCGGTCCTTCCCGGTTTTGTGTCCGGGTTATATAAGTAAACGATGTCTCCTAGACTGAACGTTTCGGCACGCTGGTTCTTCTCTCGATGCTTCTGATTCGTCTCAGCTGCTTTCTTCAAGTTTGATCCTGCTTGATCGTAATTAAATTGTAACATTCGTAGCTTTTCTGGTACATATCCCTTGTCATTTTCACCAATCGCATAGTTCTTGATGGGTCGACTAAGTACCGTGTATGGCATTGTTGGGTCCCTCATGAAGTTCAAGAAAATGGCGAGAATTTGGTGGACGTATGAACATTCGTTCGTATGGCTAACAGGCATAATGGTAGGACTTCATGCCAGTTTCTCTGTTGCTGGTCTACCCAATATTGGATCATCGATTTGACTATACCATTCAGTCTTTCAACGCTGCCATTGGTCTGAGCGTGGCCTGGACTGCTGTGAAGTTTAGTGATGCCTAATTCATCGCTCATCTCGGTAAATAAGGCACTCATAAAATTACTTCCTTGGTCGCTTAGTATTCTCTGAGGTACTCCATCACGACTAACTATCTCGTTTAACAACACATTCGCTAGGGTCTTGGCCGATATCTCACGTAGCGGAAAAGCCTCAGGATACTTTGAAAATAGATCCTGTATGACTAACATATACCTGTGGCCATCTGTTGACTCTGGATATTCGGCTTCGTTCACATCATTGTACTGTAGAAGTGCCTATTTGATTGGAGGTTTCTTAAACTGCTGGCATATCGTGCAAGTCTTGCAGTACTCCTTGATATCCTTTTTCATCGTAGCCCACCAGAAGTTCGGCAGGATGCGATTCAAAGTATTTTCATAGCTGAAGTGCCTGCTAAGTATTTGGGCATGGTGAACGTTCAACACATAGTCTACCATGGTTCTGGGTACACATAACTGTGAACTTTCCTCACCTTGAGGTCCATATGACATTTTGAAAAAAACATAATTTGGTCCTAGTGTAAACCCAACTTCAAGTTCTCCTCTTTGCAACTTATCTTTGATGGTGCGGTACTTGTGTTCTCGATCTTGATCCTTGGCTATCTTGTCGTTGGTCCAAATACTGTTATCAAGAAGGGTTTTCTCCTCAGCGACATTTGCAATAACGAGCGATGCTTCACTTCCACTTGTTTCATTAGCTGCAATTATCTGCAAGATATTCTCCATTTTTGGTAGCTGTTTCGTCGATGAAGAAACGTTTACATTAGCCTCGGTATTTTCTTCACCCCACTGCTGATCTTCAACTGGGAGTCGACTAAGTGCATCCGCATTCCCATGTGCGGTTCCAGGTCTGGTTTCGACTACAAAACTGTATTCTTGTAATCTAATCGTCCAATGGCATATTCTGGAGCACGGGTTCTTTAAATTCATCATGAATTTCAAAGGACTGTGATCTGATACAACGGTGAACTTTCAACTCCCCACAAATGTACTCGAAAGTGGTCGATGCCTTTCAGAATTGCTAGAGCTCCGCGTTCCACTACACTGTAGCCACTTTCGGCTGGTAGAAGTTTGTAGCTAAAATATCCAACTGAACGGTCGTTTGGTAGATGTTAAGTCTGTGAATGGTTGAGCTATTTCTACATAGTTCTTCACGAACCTTCGGTAATATAAGGTTAAACCTAAATAGCTTCTCAGTTGGTTGAGTGTTCTAGGTCGAGGCATATTCTCTACTTTCTCAACATATCCCTTGTCTGCTTCAATACTGTCTTTTGTTACTACAAACCCCCAAAATTTGCATTCCGATTTCACCAAGTTGGCTTTACTAGGTTACAAACACAAGTAAGCTTCTCGGAGTTTCATAAATTATACTCTAAGACGTCGTAAATGCGTGTCAAAATCTCGGCTATGCACAATTATGTGGTCGAGGTAAGCTTGATATGACTCATTCTCCTCTAAGCTTCCCATTGGCTTGTCGATCATTCGTTCGAAGAAACTTGGACTGGTACATAGACCCTGTGGTAGGCGAGTATAGGCTCTGCCTACTGCGAATGCTGTTATATCCATCGACTCCTCGGCTAGCGATACTTGATGATACCCGGTTTCAAGGTCAAAACAGGAATAAGTTGTGCTTCCTGCTAGTTTGTTTAAAGTATCGGAGATATGAGGTATAGATAGCATTCCTTGAATACTTGCTCTTGGTTGATCTTCCGTAAGTCATGAACTGCACGATAGCGGCCATCTTTCTTTTTAACTAGAAGGATGGGCGAGTTATATGCGGAATGGGCTGGTTCTATGATACCCGAAGAATGAAGTCGCTGAATCTCTTCTTCGAATATGGCTTCCTGTCTCTGTAGGATTCGGTACGCGCGTTGTCGTATAGGCTTAGATCCTGGTTTTAGCTTAATATGGTACTCCCCTTAGTTAGTTACCCCGAGCAGAGTTTCATTTTTGGAGAAAACGTCTCGAAATTCCCAAATAATATCCATACTTGATCGGCTTGCCTTTTCGGAAGATGGGATAATTCAAAGTCATTCCTAGTTAGTCTATTACTATCCTCTATCCTTGGGGTTCTGTTGGTTTCGGTTACGTGCTGCAGTTCTATAGTCTTCCACGTATCCACACTTTGTGTCGCGTCTCCAATTAACATTTCTATCAGAAATGTTTATTACTCGAATTGGTATAGTCGCATATTGTGCTACTGTCGCTACGCTGTTTGTACACAGTATTCCTTTACAGCTTCATCTTACCCCG
>KZ881610.1:19922-31719 GCA_003456935.1 Machilis hrabei
GCTTTTATATAAAGACGCTTCTGTGTGGAATTTGTTTCTTTGGCTGAAATAGTGAAAGAAATAGCAGTATGGTTTTGATTATACACACAGCACTAGTACCGTACACAGGATGAATTTATTATATTGGTTTCTTATGAAGATTTTAAGTTAACAGTTTAAGGTGAAAAGGCATATATGAAGTTTATATTAAAACGAGAACAATGAGTTTCTCACTTCAAGGGAAAGTTATCAGATAAAATAGTGTCATGAAAATCCTTTTGATTGCAACCAACATTGTGTTTCAATGATTATTTACACATATTACGTATGAAACAGTTATTGCAGAATGAGAGTGACCAATTCAAATGAATTATAACATACCTATTGAACAGCAGCCTTTCCTTGAAAATAACATTTTTTTTCGGTCGTGCGTGGCTAAATAACTTAATTTCAGAAATTGAAACTGTTCATGTTTTTCATTGTTTACAATATATGTATACTATTCTAATGGTTATTTTATGTAAACGTTACATCTTAAAAAGTAGCGTATTTATAACCACAAATCCATCTGAGGCCACTATTTCATTGCTTTATTGGCTATCGAATGTCTGGTTTTCAGCTAAATCGCAGCTAGACGTACTTGAAGTTGAACTGTTTCTAAACTGTTGAATGTCACCTCCCATCTAATCCTCTATGTTGCACGTAATTAGAGTTTCCTTTAACAGCGTTGGTGTGAATAGTCGCTCATTAAAATGACAAGATGACCGACGAGAAGTATAAAACTAAGGCACTATGCAGGGCTACCACAATTATTTTGAAAGGACTTTGTTTTAAAATTCTCAATTTATGTTTCCACGGGTGTACGTGCGTGCGTTCCGTTCGGTAAGTGGGTAGATGTAAACTGAGAAAGTAATGGCATGCAATTAAATGCTTTTTCTGAGGTTAAATGTTAGTCGTAAAGCTGCATCCTAGATATTCGACATCATTTTGTAAGTATTCTTCATAGTGAGCTGTTTTAATGACAAATACGATTTAAGATCTAACCCCGCATTGTGGTTGTAATATTCACTGTTCGTTATTTGTGTATACACTGTACGAAAAAGAGGGAGCTCCACTAACATTTAACAGCATTACTATACTAATGAAGTTTTAATAAGATACAGGGATTGAATGTATCTACTATCTGCGAAATCATTACAGAAATTACATTAATTGACGTGATGATAGAGCAATTCTTACCTTTTACTGTCTGTTAATTCCAATTTTGGCGATGTAGGAATGGTTTGTGTTGCTTCTGTTATATTTTCTGATGCTATGTAATTAGTAGGTTTTACAACATTTGCTTCTGGAGCTGTGACATGTTGGAACACACGTTCAGTTTTTACTTTTTCACGGGTGATGTGTTTTGTCGGCCTCTCTAATTTCGTTTTTTCCGTAACCACAAGTAGGGTTCCATCTTCAAGTGCTTTTGAGTCTTCCGTAGGAAAGGGTGAATCGGAGGCTTCAAACTCTACCCCTTTAGGTTTCTGTACGTCAGATTCTTTGATACATTGGCCACTGATGCATCTCTACAAAGATGAAAGAGAAATACTGCATAAATAATATATATTAGATAATCGTCGTATACATAGATGTTAATTAAGCTTAAATCGTATTTGTGATACAAAATCGTAAGATATGCAAAGGTTAAATAAGATCTAATGATACATTTTCACAATGACACTAAAGGTTTTTCACATTACCTTTGATTGAAACTTCATATTTTAGTCCAAGGCCAATCAGAAAACACAACTTACTTAATCTTTCTCTTCACAGATGTACGTTGAATTTAATTAAAGAGGCCAAACGTACGTTGGTCAAGTAAAACGTCAGAGTTTTTTATTAACATAACATCATTTTAGATTAATATGCAGGAAAGTTTCAAATGAGCACTACACATCAAACCTAATTATCAAATTTTAATAACACATGCAATATCTTTTATTGGTGGGTGAGCTGTGTGACATTTACAAATCATTGCTGAGAGACCAGTCGTGACACACCTCTAGGATCACTCCCGGGTGGCTGACCAATGTGAGCCCTTCTGCTGGATTACTGTTCATGGTTAATCCAGAAGGGTATTACTATTGAACTTCCCAACAATATCTTCAACCCAGCAGCTATCCTTCCTCGGTGTTTCCAGTATTCGTGTGCCATTTCTCACCTTCAATGTCTGTAGTGAGAATGGCAATACCATGAACATAGCTTTATACATGATAAGTAATCTACTTTCAACTATAATACAGCTCAAAATGCATGTGGAAATAAGTCGAACTGCAACACTGGTGTATCGGTGGGTGAGCTGTGTGACATTTACAAATCATTGCTGAGAGACCAGTCGTGACACACCTCTAGCATCACTCCCGGGTGGCTGACCAATGTGAGCCCTTCTGCTGGATTACTGTTCATGGTTAATCCAATCCCTATCCTGGTACACCATTGATACACTATTACAGGAGTAGCCAACACGTGCCGTTGTTTCTGAAATAGTGATACCTGCCCTCCGGGTTTCAACTATCTGCCCACGATCAAAATGACTTATGTCACCACGTTTCCCCATTATTGAAAACGTTTACTGATTACGTACAGAGGAGAGGTGTGCCCATTTTATAGTGAAAACTCGTGGCGCTGGTATCACGTGCCACTTCATAATCGCTCCGAATATGTAAATCGGGAAGTGTTCCTAATGCAAAGCTAACTCAGTGTAAATTTGCTGTAAGAAATTTGTAGTTTTACTGAAACTTAAAGATGGAACTTATAATTTATAGTGAATTGAAAAAATATATATATGTATAAGTACTAGGCCCTACATATTGTGGAATAAATGAGAGGAAAGAGGGATACGTTGAACGCAGTCATTTCACACCTATATAATTTTACCACAAGGGGAAGTTGAAACTGGTGACTGGTGGGATAAAGTTAAATGTTTTCGCATTGTGTTATCACGCTCACAAATCTAAAAATTGTGAAGGATTTATTTGTTGACAATACCAACTGCTATTGATAGCAACGTGCACATCAGAAAAAATAAGTACACATAACCACCTGCCTAATATCCTCTACGTGCTCCAAAAAAAAGCTAGTTTGCCTGTGCTACTTGAAACTAAAGCAAAACATCATAGTTGGTTTTATCTCATAAGCTAGAAGCACACACAAATACACAAACAAATTGTATTTACGTTGAAACACAATCCTATTCCTGTCACTCAAAAGTATTTACGTTTAAACAATTCCTTGCCTCCTTACACGTCATTTTGTTCTTCGCTAAGTCATGTTTATGCAGATAAGATACATCCCCGACTAATTACTCCTGCCCCTTTTTTGTTACATATCACCGGTAGTTTCCTCTCATACCTAAAATATTTTTTTTGGATTCATTTTATCCATCTATCCTCTTATGGTTAGAATTAACTTTTTGGGGTCCATATTTCCCGCCTATATCCTCATGCTTAAAATTAACTTCTGGGATTCATTTCACCTTACGTTTAAAATTTACTTTTCCCCGTACTATCTGACACTGCCTTAAATTCAATTTTTTTCGGTTCATCACCCATCTATCCTCTAAAACTGAAAACTAACTTTTTGGGTCATTATCACCCACCAGTCCTCTTATGCTTAATATTAACTGTTTTCGATTTATATCACCGCATCCTCGGATGCTTAAAAGTTATCTGCCGGGCTATATCTCCGTATTCTTATGATTGAAATGAACTTCTTCGGTCAGTATCACCGCACTATCCTCTTATGCCTAAACTTAACTTATTTAACACGATAATACCAAAGGGCCAGCTAAGCATCACAATCCTATAAACCTAAGGTTCTTCAGCACAATAGAATAAAAACTCAAGCACATATAAACATACATTATAGTGTAATATATATTTTCTTCAACTCAGAAACAATTTACAAGCACAATTCACGCCGACATTCTTATTTATGCTAGCACCTTACCATCGCAAGCAGAAACACATTTTATTTTCACCTTTTTCAAATATATTGTGTGCTCATAAAATGTCTACTTATAAGACATGAACATTACGATAAGGCCTTAATGTGGGCAACAATGCACAAACATTTTTAGAGGTCTTAAGAGTCATTCATATGTATTTCACTCTACATTCATTATTCTACGATTAGCTTAAAACAATTCACCTCATTGAACATTTAATTACTAGTCATAACCCATTTCCTGGTGAACTTATAAACAGTATTTAATTCAAAATGCATTGCAGCGTTGCTTACAAACAACTGTCCTAAAATGTTACGGCAGTTGTTTAGATTGACAGCGTTGGTGGAATAATGCAGTTAATAAAACATTTTTCTCAGAATATCCCTTACAGTGGTGACAACTTTTTAATCTCACCTGTTCGGATAAATAATAAATTACCCATAAAACACTTTTTTAAAAAGGGGTTAAAAATACTGGCAATACAAATAACATTTATAGATTAACACGTCCAAGTTAAATTAGGCTGCATAATGTATACATCTACAATTCCCTTTAAAACGGATTTGCGTTCATACACAAACACAATTATAGTGAGCTGTACTCAAATATCACGGTGTATTGCACTATGGAAACCTTTTACATAGAAATAAAGTGCTTGGCCTCATGATACTTTTTATTATCTATTTAAAAAGGTAGAAGTGGCCAATGAATAATGCCCTTTATTTACACATTTAAAATCATTTTAAAATTTAAAATATACTAGGCTAATTTAAGAGAAAATGTTCATTGACTTAAAACGTCAATTAAAGTTGCTTGTTAAGAAATTCAAGAGGGTCTGAAGAAAACATTTCCAATAGGTCTGTAGCTCGATGAGACAAGACATCGAGACAAGTCTCTTTACAAAGACTCGTGTATCTGTTAAAATGTACAGGTTATCAGTCTTTCATTGCGAAGAAAATCAATGTTTTGCATTGCATTGAAATTCTGTCGGTTAAAATACATAGTACACGTAGCATGCCGGCATTCATTAATGGAATCCAACAAAAATAAGTCGTTTTTAGAATATCTTTCTCCATCTTAATGTCACATAAGAAAATCGCAACAACAAGCCCTCAAATTTGCTTCAATTTACTTGTAGCACATGGTAACTTACTTGTTATCGGTCAAGAGCCATAAAAACTTTTTAGCCGAAGATATTTCAGAACCCAAAAGCAAACTTTAAATTAAACGGGTCTTATTTTGTTGTTGTTGTTGTTTTTTAGCTTCAAGAAACACAAAACAATTCATCACATGAAGCCAAACAATAACAAAAGCGTCTTTTTGTCTAAATACTCAGCAGCAATAATGTTCATGCCTTTGGAGACCAAAAACAAACCTCATACGAAAGTAATTTTTCTTTCTGTTTTCAGGGAAATCATAACAAACAAAGCCGACATAAATGGAATAGTGGTTAGCAAAGCACCCAGGAACGAGAGGTTGCGGGTTAGAATCCCGCATGAGGCATGGATGTTTGTGCTGTCTTATGTGTGTGTGTTGTTCATAGAATTATGTTCAACTTCATTAATTTTCGTTCCTAATGACCCATTGTGTGTCGACGGGACGTCAAATACCATATGACCATCATATAACACATAATTTTATTTCAACTTGCCATTGGTAGTGTAATGACGAGGGTAGTGTGACCCAATTTTTACAGTGTATAGGAAAATATGGGTCATTAGTGGGGGTTACAGGTTTATCCATATACAGTGATGATAGAGTGGTCAAGACAAACTAAATACAAAAACTGTGGTTGCTATATAGCACTTTTAGTTGCCGCTCAAATAGGTAAAAAGGGAAACAGTCCAATACGGCGGAACAATCTAAGATAACAGTGTTTGCCCAAGAGTGATCTGGCCCAACTCTCCACCAAATTCCAGACCGTGGAAGCGCACCTTTACCATGGTAGTAATGCTCAATATTAATATTTTCGTGCGAGTAAGAATCCCATTTATTTGATTCCTTTATTTGTAATATTTCAGAAGTTATTTAGGGACTGGGGCCATTATCTCTTTACCTGTAAAGAATTCGAGAACATGATTTATGGCAGACTACCTTGGCAGTGAAACTATGGATTGTGGAACTATGAAAGTTAGTGAGATATTAGATGTAACACGTAACTTCTCAGGAGTTCTGAAGTTTGTAGGTATACTTTGTCTACGCTCTAGGCGGGGAGATAGTAATTGGCAGCCAGCATGAGTTCAGGTAGTTATATCGTTTCTGATTGCACAAGAACGCATTTTCATGAGCGTGTGGTCATTTATGATTCAAACATTTAACTAATTACTCATTATTAAATAAGATAAAACATTTAAATAAAAAATAGGAATTCTAATTTATACAGTAGTGAGAACTACTTCTGGTTGCAAACGCAAAGTTGTCACTAAGCATGAGGAACACATCTCACTCGTTAGGCAACCGCACCGATTTCTCAGAACTTGGAAACCATATATTGTGACGATCTGGANGCGCTGGGTAGCGACGGCACAAACGTCAACACAGGATGGAAAGGAGGTGTTCTTACCCTTCTGGAAAAGAAGCTTGAAAGATAACTGTAGTGGATAATCTGCTTGCTACACTGTAACGAGCTACCGTTGTAACATCTTTTTCAATGTATTGACGCTGAGACGCCACGGCAAAAGCACAGTCGTCTGCCTGATTTTGTGCGCTCAGCGTGCGCGTGCACTTTGAACTGGAGTGAGAAAGAGCGTGAGAGAAAGTCAATATTTACTCGTTTTCTTACCGTTTTTCCAACTCTAAAATGACCAAAGATGGACAGACTTATATGTGACCTACCTTGGGACGATACAACTCGCCGAAGTTACGCCAATGCGCTATCGCAGCGCTCTGCAACGACGTCATTTGTCCAGTGCAACAGCTGTGTTGCAGGCTTGCCTACCTACCAAAACCTCAAAACTATAGAGTGAAAGCGGAGACGGAGGTTGATGTCCGATTTCAAAGATTCAAAATTCCTATTGATAAGGAGCCCAGAATGTCACCTTTTGGGCGATACCCATTATGCAATTTCCAAAGTGTGGTAATTTTGGCCACCCTTAGTGATCAGTATGACAGGATTAGTTTCGTCAAGTAATATTTGGTTGTTGTTTAGTTTTCTTTCTTGTCATGTTCTCCTACCTACCTTTGTCATCATTTAACAATTAGCGATTCGCACTTTTTGTGCGGGCGCATGTTTGTGATACCTCTAACCTCACCTCACACCCTCTCCCCTGCTTTCCGGCACACTCCTTTCCCTGCCTTTTCGCACACTCTTTCACCAGAGTTTTACCTTGCCGCTTTACTTCTACTGTTGTATTTTAGATATGTTTGTTTCGGCATTTGTTGTTGAAATGTAAATTCAGGTAAAATTTATGTTGCTTAGCTCGAAAATTTAATCTATTTTCCTTCTGTTTATCTTCCATTTTAGTGAATTGGTTTCTGGCTGCTTGTGCCTTAGTGTTAGTAAGCTCTTGGTACATTAACTTATTTGTGTATTTTCCAACAGATCTACATCCTATGGGTCGTTTTACTTCGTTTGGTGATAATTTCCTGGGTTCGTTTGGTAAGTGAAAGATATGTTCCTGGTTTCGTTTGACAAGTGACGAAAAGAGTTACAAAGAACATTAGAACAAAAAAAAAATGTCAAGAAAACTTCGTAGGAGAATGTTACATATTAGTATTGCGTATATATGTTTAAATTGTTTTCATAGTTGATGTTTCGGTGGGCAGTAGGCCTATACTTTTTTTTATGTTGGTGCAGCAGGAACCGCGTGAGCATTACATCTGCTGCATGTTAGTATGCTTATGACTATGGACACTTTTTGTTCAGACATTGAGTAACACCCAGGTCTAGCCAGGAATCATACCTGGGACCCCGGCGTGCAATGCTGAGTGGCTGACCGCTCAGCTACCGGGGCCGAAAGTATACCTATACTAGTTGTACTTTAAAATTGTTGGGGAGGTCTTGAAAATAATGTGAACGATAATTATAATAAATCAGAGTTTACAAGTTAAAAGTAGTTTCATCATGAGGGTAGTGCAGCCAAATAAATGTTTATTTAATTTCTTTATAATGCACAAGAAAAAGCGTATTCTTTGTCTCGGGTGTGAATTTCCTCTAGCTTTCGTATTCCTGTTATGTCGACTTGTTTTTCCGTAAACATGTAGCCTCCCTTTTATTATTTCTCAACCACCAAACACGCCGCGGGCAACAGAACACCTGCTACTAAAGAAATAATATGCTTCTCCCACTTGGTCGTATGAACAACGCCAAACAAGAAATATGTGAACCACTTCAAGGAAAGAGAATTGCATATAAATGTTGTGGAACGTTTCATTGGAGCATCCGCAGAGATATTTTGTGGATATCTGTGTCAGAAGAAAGATAATAAACAGAAAATTGAAAGACCGACTTCCCTTTTCCTATTTTCTACTCTACTCTGTTCATACTCTGCTTTGAAATAAAGGAATTCAATTTTTGAAATATTAAAATGTTTGTAAATGAGTTGCCTCATGATATATTGAAATACTCAAATATTCATACGAAAGTACCTGTGGCAAGGAACATGCATTCGTTTTCCGGTCATTGTGGGGCAAATAGTTTGACAGAGTACTGAGCCTCAAAACGACAAAACTTGCAATTTGAGACACGTGTAGCTCCTTAAGTAATCGCTCTATTAGCAATTCCTTCGCAAGCTAAACCCGTATTGATACGTATTATAAACCACTTCATTTAGTTTTAAGAACAATTTTCGGCACCAATACCCTTAATGGCTAAACATTTTATTTCAAAGTATAAAAAATAAAGCAAATATATATTTTCTACAAATAAAGGTCCAATATTTTTGTTAAACTGCCTAATAAATATAATATACGTTGTGCGAACAGTGTGACATTTTCCAAGTGTAAATATAAATTTTACCGACAAGTTTGTGTTACAATTTTAGAAATGTTATCACAATCACGAAAATAACCTTTAGAGGGATGTTTGTGTTATAAAGTAGACAGACCAGCATATTAATAACCTGGTTATGGGATTATGATAAATGCCATTAATTAAACACTCAAAATGTGTTTTCATATGATAAGTAACTAAGAAGGTGGATGAGAATCGGTGTATTTGTCTTTTTAGTTATTTAAAATATTTTATCTAAGTAAGGCGTTACGTTTTTGACAGTATTTTTGTGTGTGTTGTAGGCGGAGACATGGCTGGTAGTAATCGAATACAGTCTAAATAAGTGTCGATTGTTTTGTAAGACATAAAGAACTTCATTAAAATAGCTTAAAATAGGTGTTCTGATTCTTAGCTCGAGGAAATATTGGCTTTCAATTGCAATAAAAAATTATATATTAAATTATGTATTCTAAACTATTCTGAAAACAAATTGACTTTCATTTGCTTTTCTATAAAATATATTTTCGGCACTTCGACACCTGTTGGGCGACATCTTCATGAATCGGTACAAAGACGGATTTTCATTTGATTAGCAACTCATGTACACTAGTACTTTTACACCATATTTCACATTCTCGTGGAGTCTCCATTCTTTGGTTGTTCTATCAGTATTTTCCAATCACCGTTGTTCAGAGCGTGCATCTTTGGTTCCTTTTACTCCTATACGTATTCATTTTACTTACAAGGGAACATTCTGAGGTGGTAAAAAAATAATTGTCATAGGGTTTGATAGAGCAAACCCAAATGATAAATGTTTGCTAATAGGACCACATGCCAATGGCCAACACTTTAGGGCGAAAATTGGTTTGGATGTTGTTGGGAATGCTTAAAATGTTAGGTTCATAGACAACCGATACAGTGGCTAAGTGGTTAAGACGCCTGGTCTGCAGTTCAAATATTCTTAGGAGTTGTTTGTGTTTTTGAATATATATTTCCATTTTGTAATTAATTTATTTAAATACGAATGTTTATTTCTATTAAATAAAATTGAATGTTCTTTTAAACATAAAACATTTTTTTAACTCCATAGCATACAATTTCAATTTCTAAACCCAATGTATAGCAGCATTAAACACTTCTTTTCACATTAAATTTTACAAAAAAACAGTAAAACATAAATGATTGAAACAGTAACTACACTTTACGAAAGTGACATTTGTAACAGTTTTATCAGTGAAAGCAAAATAAAATTAGTTCTGCTGCCTTCAGTAAGTTTTGAGGCGAACCATGAATAGTGAATCGTGTCATAAAATGCTGGCAATGTCAGCTGATGGTGGATAACAGCGTTCATTTTTATAATTTAGTTGCGCGTAATTATGTCATCCTCATCCTCAACTATTGCATAATGAGCAATTAATTTGGCGAAATATTTATTACGCCCATAAAAATATTTTTCACACGGTTGGAAAATGGATGTGCAATTGGGTATAATAATTTTCAGGTTACAATTATCGTTGAATCGTTCATAAAGTGATGGATTTGTTTGTCCTGTCCATTGATAACATATGAAGACAAACGTTTCTTGTTTCCCGTTTGGAACCAAAATAGAGTCCTAGTATAACTCGTAAAGAGCTGTTAGCGTTCCTGAGCTACAACAATTGACAATGATGTTTGCTGGAACAGTAAATGGTATTTTTCTCTTAGATTCTTTTAAGCACAGGAAGATTTGTCTACAAATCTTCCCATTAGCGTTTATTATATATTGCACCATATAAGAATGGGTTGCCTTTTTTTCGGAGATTTTGTACCCATTAAAACGTCTTTATCTCCATTCCAAGTGGATGTTCGTGATGGTATTATTTCTAGTTTACTCCACTCTGATCCGTGTTGGTAACGAACTTCTTGTCAAAGTGCTTGCTCAAATCACGGATTCTTGTTTGAAATAATGCAGCTTTCCTCTGCAATTCTCCGGGGTTAGTAATATTTGTAAGTTGTAAAATTTTTGTCATTTTTCTGGAGGAATGTTTATGTCTCTTAACAAACTGGTACAACCATTTGCCACATGATTTGAAGTAAAAAATGGCGTCATTGAAATCAAGAGATTTCGCCAGTTCCCAACATTTCATGACGTTTCCATGAACTGCATTTCTATCGGCCCGTTCTTCCTTGAAACGCTTTTAGACGTCTGTATCAAATGTGGATATTTTTCGTATTTTGTTCCACCATTCAATATCTGTTCTTTCCACCTTGTCTTGTACGGCCAGTGTTTAAATGCACCACCACCATTGCGATGAATTGTCTGTAATATCCATTTTGGATTACAGCTACTGAGCTTCAGTATTTCACACTTCTTTGAAAAGTAAACACAGTCACTGTGAGATGTCCTCTTTATCAAACAACGTATCTGTTGGTTTAGCTTCAGTATCTTCGTTGTCTTCAATTAACAGCTCGTCTTCAAATATGACAGTCGTCAGTATTTGTTTAAACCTACTGTAAAGTTGGTTTGCCAAAAATGAATCCAAATTGTTCACTACCGATTCTTCACAATTCTGAAACTCACTTTTAACTAATTTTAAAATCTCGATGACAATTGACATTGGATTTAAATTCATTTTACTATGATAACTTTGTTAGTCACAAGCTAGAAATACCTATTGATATTTTTATTTCGTTTTGTATTAAACTTTTCTACTGTGGGTGGGTTCGGAAATTAAGATCAGGTTAAATCTCATCACGTGACCAGATTTCACCCGATTGCTCGGTTTTCTGTGGTCTTGTACCGAACGCAAAAGTGCAAATCTGACGAAAAGACGCTGTAAGTCAATATAATACCTTAGTTAAATGCACAACAAAATTTAAATCGAACACATATATCTGCTTTCTGTGTATTAATATACTTT
>KZ881612.1:9711-20950 GCA_003456935.1 Machilis hrabei
ATTTTATTCGGTTTTAAAAGTTGAATGTACAAAATCAGTCTACAATCTTACCTTTAATTGAGGAGGTGCTCGAATTGAGCCCCATCCGGTTGTAGTTGATATTTTCGGATTTGATACTACCCTACTCTCTGCAACTTCAAAAACCTGAATAATAAAGGTTTGTTTTACGTTCAATTTCCAACTTTGACCGGCCACCATTTTGAAAACGAGCGTCGTAGCGAATATTTTTTTATTTTGATTTACTCGTCGTGATTAGACCTTTCACATGATGTATCACACGGACCCCCTTTCCATTAAAATTTTTCGCGTTGGGCCACAGCCCCGGGTCCCTGAGGGGCCCCGCGTCAATATCTTGTCACGTATAAAGCAGCCCCTCAAAATCATGGACCACATGTTTCACCGTTTCTCCAAATTTTTAACGGTTTCCAAGCTCTGCAGGGGGTGGGGGTGGAACTTTACGAACACCCTGTATGTTGTCGCCGTAGATTCAGATGAATTACCTCGACATTTGCGGAGTCATGCACCGTATCTCTATAATCTATCATTGGTAGAACTAGGATATCACAAAGGCGTTGTTTTAAGGCGAAGGACAACACTTTCTTGTGCCTGTATAATTGTTTTAAACTTACAAAAGCCCTTCTGCAAACCCACTTAATATGTTCTTCCCAGTAAGGCCTAACCACGTAATACCCAAAAACGAAGAGAAAATCACGTAAGACCTAACCACGTAACACCTAACCACGTAACACCTAACCACGTGTTATATCTTATGACTGCTACCCGTGGACTCTCCTTCGCTATTGGACCATAAGTTCAAATAATAAAACAAAACAAATTTGTTTCTGACAAGCTTATTAATTACGCCCCCAACTTTGAATACAGTTTGAAAGTAAGTTTTAAATAAACCTTCACTATCGTTTGAAAGGCATTGCATTAAACCATTCTTCAAAGATTTTGTCTCCGTACTTTCAAATGAAATGCAAGACTCTAATCCCTATTCCCATTAGAGCTTCATCAATTTTGGCAAATCTACAAATCTTGTTTACATAATTCCTCACCATTTTCAAACTTTCTTTCGTCTTTCAATTATTAATTTAAGCTTTTTAAAAGAAAGGAATGTAAACGAGGAAGTTACACGTAATAAATCATTTCTTGACAAAGGTCTAAATTAGGATCAAGTCTAATTTACACTTTTCCAACTTCAAACTTTTTAATTACATTGGCTTTCTAATTTAACATGTAGATATCACGAATGCTAAAATAAATTAAAATTTATTTTGCTTCGAAACGTATAATATTAACAATGTTTACCAAAATATAATTGCCGGATTTTAATTTTTTTTCCTCAAGGAAAATAAATCTAATTTGGAGATCAAATCCGGTCAACCCCGTGCATGATTCTACACCAGACTCTAAACTTTTAAATTAACTTTTGAATAACTTTTTGAGAGTGGACCCTACTACAATAGATGTTAAAATATATATTTTTCGACTATGTGGTCTAAATTTTTAGAACATTCTCTAAACATCGCAGGTATTGGTCAAATTTGTCCTTATAATAGAAAGAAACCTTATTTAGAAATGTTATCGAGTCGATCCTCATAGGTGATCCTACAATTAATTCTGATTTAAACTTCTGAGGTTGAACCTTACTACAAGATATGGTTATATGTATGAGGGGCAATCAAATGAAAGGTGCCGAGAGGTGCAGATGTAAAAGTATTGTTCCTACCTTAAAAGAAAGCTCCATGAGCTTGAAGGCAGCTATCCCATTGTTGAGGAAGGCGATGTATGCCCTGTTGATAAAAGTCCTTGGGCTATGACACCAACCAATCCATCACAGTGTCTTTGACGTCGTCGTTCGAAGCGAACCTACGACCCCTCAGGTGTTTTTTTTAGGGGGCCAAACAAATGGAAGTCGCACGGGGATAGGTCCAGTCTATAGGGTGGATGTTCCAGTACCTCCCAACCGAATTTATCGAGGAGACCATTTGTCTCGCACCACTTTTTCACAGCTTTGTGTGAAACACAGTCTTGACCATAAACGTTGGACATCCACTGGAAAATTGAAATAGGTGTGTTGCCTTCTGCAGTTAGGATTCTTATCAAACACCGCTGTTCTTCCACAGTAGAATTTTCCAANTGAAACGCCATGACTACGTTATTACCGTATACTGGACGAAAACACGACAGACGGACCTCTTTATACGCGTCCCCTACTCAAAATCACGTGACCGGGTGGTAACGATACACATTTGAATGATGACTCATACCTCAACCAACAAAATGCTGCCCTCTATTGTACAAACACAAACCGGGCCTCTCCGCTGCAACCGTCGGCACCTTTTCATTTGTCTGCCCCTCGTATATTTTTGACTATGTGGTTTCCATTTTTAGACCATTTTCTTACGGTAGTAACTTTTATTTAAATTTACATCGCGCATGATTACTTAGACTCGTATGTTCATATGGTACATGGGAACGCAGCATCAGATTACAAATCAGTAAAATATTGGTTTCACACTTGATATCCTACTAAGGTTGAATGCATAATGTATGCGGAAAACGTAAGGGAATTTCAGCTAAAACTAAATGACGAGTTGATGTCTAAAATAAACTACACGGTCGTTTTATTGGTCGCATGAGTCGAACCCATAACCAACAGAATCAATCCAAAGTGTTCTCCATAACGTCAGCGCATTGAGGGCTGCCCTCGGTATTTGCCGGAACTTTGATGCCGTAATGGAACAGAAAATACCTGAGCATTTTTCTAATCCTTTATTTCCGTTACAAAAGGCAACTTTTCCGCAATAGTCGTCATGCATTTTCGGAACTTTGATTCTTTTATACACCAATGTTCTCAAGGGGTCATCACATGCTACTCAATTAGAAAAACAAAAACGGGACGTTTATTGAAACTAGAATAAGGTTTGA
The DNA here is from genome assembly GCA_003456935.1 of Machilis hrabei. Classification (NCBI taxonomy): domain Eukaryota; kingdom Metazoa; phylum Arthropoda; class Insecta; order Archaeognatha; family Machilidae; genus Machilis; species Machilis hrabei. Next base: position 12,646 of record KZ881612.1, read on the forward strand.
AGTTAAATGGTAAGTCAAAGCCATAAAGGAGCACGGACAAGAATATTTTGTGTCAGGATATAGTGTATCCCTGGATTACACACATTTGTGGTTAAACGACAACCTCCAAGCTAGCTTGAAGTGGATAAGCCGTAGTGCGAAAATCGCTTACACGGTTAAGGCTGTTCGACCCCTAAACCTCTCGTATTTATATATAATTACAAAGTTAGTGCACATGGTTAGGATTCTATTTTGTGAAGCCGTAGGAATTGAAATTATTCCCCTACAATGCAAAATTTCTGATTTATAGTGGTTTTAATTGGTTTATTAGTCAATTTATTTACGAGTACTGCTGTCAAACTTTTTTCCCGAATCAAATAAAAGTCTACGGAACTCGTATCATACTTATTGTCTATGTCTTGAATGTGCCCGATTGTGTAAAAGATAGTCACAGTGCCGTGTGCGGCCATTTTAATTGGGTATTCCTACTTTTCTATTCAACGTTCAATTAAATTAAATGTTTCACCGACTGTAGGCTAATTCACTTGAAAACAATCTGTCACATTCAAGACGTAGACAATAAGTATGTTACGAGTTCCATAGGTTTTTATTTCATTCGGGAAAATAGTTTGACAGCAGTACTCGAAATTAAATTGACTAATAAACCAATTAAAACCACTATAAATCAGAAATTTTACATTCAAGGGGATTAATTTCAATTCCTACGGCTTCAAAAGTAGAATCCTAACCATATGCACTAACTTTGTGATTATACAGGGTGTTTACGAAATGATGTTACACAGCTCGAGGGTGAGATCCACACGTGAAAACAATGAAAAAANAAGCGAAACGAAATTTCGCGCTACGCTTCGTTTGGATATGACAGAATCGATGCTGGTACTGTAGATGACGGCATCAATGCTGGCTGATAAGGCTTTGTTTTTGGCACAATGAAGAAATTAGAATTTCAATAGCTGTATGGGATGAATCATCCATAAAAAAATGTTTGGATAATACCATACGGAATTCTGAGGTGTTTACACACCACAAAAAGCTAATTCCATTATTTTTGCACGTATCAAATTATCAACAAAATTTAAGAAATGAACATCAAACTGTACATTAGCTTTGTATTATGCTATTAAAAAGTTGAGTGATCACCATGACAAGTATAGGACTAAAGTGGACATGCCATTTGACGTTTCACATCTATCTACTTGACTACTTTTCAAACAGGTTTAACACAGATTCACGCTTTTAAATATCGTCTAACCAAGGATTTAGTGATGGTTGAAACTAAATCTGAAAGAGTTCTCAGTTATTCATATCTCTAAAACAAAATGGTGGTTTTATTTAATCGGTACAACGGAGAGCAGTCACGTTTGTTTTAGTGCGGTAAAGTTAAATAAGAGGCACACCATTTATCTATAAAGGTTTAGGGAAGTCTAAAGGCAACTTTGTTGGAGTTAGTACTTAATATACGCGTAGCGTGCGCGCTCCGTGTATTGAGAGGTGCTGCCATCCTATGCCGTTCTGAATAACTTATTAGTAACAGTCTTATATACGCGTTGTTTACAGACTACCAGTGTTACATGTAAAAAACATGTTACAGTTAGTACTTAATACACGCGTGGCATGCGCGCTCCATGTGTTGAGAGGTGCTGCCATCCCACGCCGTTCTGGAGAACTTACCAGTAACAGGCTTTATATACACGTTGTTTACAGACTGCCACTGTTACATGTGCAAAAAACGTATCGTGTGTGATTGTAATGGTCACCATTCATTTGCTGTATTGAATATAGTGATGTATGTACTTTCACATAGTGTTTTGTGATTCCTAATAATTCCACTGTAATCCAATGTAACAAAAACAGCACAAAAAATGTAGAGGACTTAAATAAAATGTTGTGTCAACTCCTCATCACTACACAAGGAGAGATGATTCAATACAAGCTTTTATCAAAGATGTGACTATGTGTAAAAAGTCATATAAACTTGTATCCGATTCTGAACAGACTGGTTTAATTCTAAAACAAATCTAGTGAGAAGAAGAAGACCCATTTAACCTTAAATTGTCATTACACGTTTACAATAACCAATGTTAAAAAGTACGCAATACAGCTCGTCTGTGAATCGTGCGAGTAGCTGTCTCTAGTTCTTGTTTCCCTTGATGAGTGTTGTAGCATCCAAAATGCGATCGAGTAATATTTGTCATGAATCCATCTTTCTCTCATTGACTAAAGCTTTTGTGTACCCCACACGTAATAATATAAAGGGACTAGGTACGGTGATCTGGGTGGCCAGTCATTACCAATATAAAGGTTTTGGGTCCGAGTATCTAGGTGGTCAATCAACCCACACATATTAATATAAAGAGTTTAGGTCCGGAGATGTGGGTGGCCNGTCAACCCACACGTAATATTATAAAAGGGTTATTTTTGTCCTGAGAGATTTGGGTGACCAATCAATCCACCCGTAATAATATAAAGCGCTTAGATCCGGAGAGCTTGGTGGCCAGTCAATGTTTAGATTTTCAGCACCTCCATCGGTTGGGAATAGGACAATTGATATACCCTACATTCCCACATCTCGGGGGAAATGTGGAGGAGCTCCGTCGTGCTGCAAGTATTTATTAGGCATTACTCTCTCCTCCGATCTTTCCTGGCATCATCATGTATCCGCTATTGCCAAAGCTGCTTCCAGAAAGTTAGGATTTCTTTTCCGATCCAGGAAATATTTCACCTCTGAGCAACTCTTAACTCTTTACAAGGCTCAAGTTCGTCCTATTCTGGAATATTGTTCNCACGTATGGGGTGGTGCCCNTAAAACCCATCTCAATCTTCTTGACTCAATTCAAAGGCGAGCTTTTCGTTTAATTGATGACCCGTCCCTCACAGGTTCTTTACACCCTCTCTCTCACCGTCGTGCAGTCGCGGATCTTTGTTTGTTTTACCGTTATTTTCATGGTCACTACTCTACTGAGCTCGCATCTTTAATTCCTCCTGTTTCCACGTACGTTCGTACCACTAGGCAAAGTACCTCGTGTTATCCTTACACGGTCAAGCTTTTTACCCACAGAACGGCCTATTAAAACTCTACTTTTTTCCCTCGAGTTTCCCAACTCTGGAACACACTACATCAACTGTTTTTCCTGATACATACAATCTTCAAACCTTCAAAACTAAGGTTCGTAAACACTTGCTTTCTACCTAGTTCTGTGTTTACTTTTGGCACTCACGGTGCTTTTACATTACAGGTTACACCCTTTCGTAAGTTGCTTATCATAAAAAGAAACTTATGACGACATATAATAAAAAAATCATACAGTGCACGCTTAAGACACAACCATCAACTGTATTTGCAGGTTTCGATCCGTTAGCAATTGCTAAGTAAGGTCAAGAACACGCAGCTGCATGAAGTACTGCAACCAGTCACAGTGTCATCAGAACTGTAATTATATTGCTGTTTCTACTAAGACAGATACACTGTATATGTTTTTTAGTATTTATAAATTATGGAGATCACAAAAGCGTTGCGAAAAGTTGTGTAATTACGATTGCATAATTAGTACTATGTTTATAATGGGTAAAAATAATGTGTATGGTGGAAAATAATATAATACATATTAACAATTTATCATGTACACTTTATTTATGCATTAATAGATCACAAAAAATAAAGCTATTTGATGCATTTATTCAAATAACAGGTTGTTTTTAAAACTAAAACCAAAGGATAAACCTTTGGCTGCAAATAAAAAGTAAATAAACTATGTAACAATTAATTGTAATTAATTGTAGCAGAAAAGCAGATATGTGATTTGAAAGGAGTCCATGGTATATGGTTTTATTGATATCATTGCAAATTATGTGCAGAAAATAAAGATACAATAGTCATAATTTTAAGCTTAAGGATAATTTGCGAATATAGTTTACACAAGTATTATTTGAAACTTTTTTAGAGGCTACAAAAATCAGAAAAAGGAAAAAAGGCTTCAGTATATATTAAGCTACCATTCACATCAACATTCCTCGATCAACATTTTCTTTCACGTGGTGTAATTTACTGGAACGTTGAAAACCCTCACCAGCTACCACCTCCAATTGGAACTTTGCAAGTCACAGTATATTAGGATACACGTTAAGAATCTAAATCACCGGTTGCGGTATCCCAGGATACCTGTCCACGAATCAGTAGAGATACAAACAACGTACGTGTAAATATTTTACCCAGAAATCTACTTTACTGTAGATATACAGTATAAAGTGTAAACAGCATCACAAGCTCATAGCTACAGTACCAGCATCGATTTTGTCATATCCAAACGAAGCGTAGCGCGAAATTTCGTTTCGCTTAAAACGCAAATTTTCGTTCACTTACCAAGCTACGAAAAATTAAATTCGCTATTACGTCTTTCAGGCTTCGCCTGAAAGACGTAATAGCGAATTTAATTTTTCGTAGCTTGGTAAGTGAACGAAAATTTGCGTTTTAAGCGAAACGAAATTTCGCGCTACGCTTCGTTTGGATATGACAAAATCGATGCTGGTACTGTACGTAAGGTGTCTAGCTGAGTGCTTAAGTCACATTTTTCTAGCTGAAGGGGTCCATCTGGGGTTTGTTTCTGACCCGAAACAGCTGTAGCAGCCCTCTGGACAGCTACTTTGCATTTTTAAACTAAAAACACAAAATTGCAGAAAAAGTATAAGTGCATAAGGTAAATTATCCTTTATATACGCTTTGCTCAGTTTCTAAATTATAATGCATAGATGTTTAAATAACTAAGTATTACGTAGTATTTAAGTAAGGACTTTGATCCTGGGTTACTTGGTGATTGTACCATTTCCATACATGCAACAACCCACAAGTTCCCCTTGCATCATTAACTTTAACCACAAATAAACCCTACATTGTCTCAAGGGTCGTTGTTTGTGACCCAAATAGGTGTTGGGCTTCAAAAAGTAACTGTCCGTCCATTCACCAAACTCTGTTAACCAATTGACAGTTTGATTTAATAGAAGAATATAGCAAGTAGGTTCTTGTGGTAGGCGGCAAACCGGTTTGTGACCGGATAATATGTGTTTCAACAGCCTTCTCAAGCGTGTTGACTGTTGGTGTTGCGTAAATTGTTTTTTTATGTTCGTTAATTTTTTTTTTTTTACTTTTAATTTTTATTGGCTGTGAAAAACTGTTCAAAGAAATAGAACCAAAACTTCGGTATACAAAAATATGTATCTAGCATATTATCCTTAGAAATTCTTCTTGAATTATTAATAGGTAATAAACCAAAGTGAAAGTACCTGTGTAACATCGAAGAAGGTTAAGCATTTATAACAGTTCTTGTAAGAGCAATAAATAATACATCACAAAGTAGCCTACAGTTTTTATATATATATATATGCCGTACCAGGAACAAAACGCCGTTGCGCGCGCATAGAGGGAGGAGTGACGGAAGATTCCATTCAGTAGTTTGCTTTTTGCGGGGATGAAGTTTGTGCGTACGACTGCAATCCCTGAAGTGTGACCCAACGAATGTTTTGCTGGTGACCTTCGACCTTCCCTGCCCTCCCCTCTTTCGCATAAGTTCATTCCTCAGGTCAAGTGTTTATACCGCCCTCAACGGCGTTTTGTTCTTAGTCAATCTATAACTCAGCAAACCCCAAACTTATATAGTATTTGCTGGAATGAGTATCCAATACTCTTGACCAAATCTGTTTAGAAAACTAAGATCAACTGTTGTTGGCATCCTCTGTAGCTGAATCCCATTTTGGTTGCTTGACAAAACCATTACTTTGGGCTGGAATTCATTTCCGAAATGATGCACAAGTTCAGGCCTAGAAGGCGGCCTTCCATTAGGTCTGTCTTCTGTTGGTGCAAAGGCTACTCCTGAGGCCAGAGGTGGATGAATCGTGGTGCTGGTAAACATGGGATGAACCTGAGGACGATTTCCATTGGGCCTCACAAAAGCAGAAGTAGTGTCGTACAACAGAGTAAGGACTGCTGCGATGGCAAACAAATGACGGACGGAAAACATCTGAAAATGCAAAGATATTATCGATAAATATAAGTATTAACAAGTATGAGTGTGGTTCGGAAAGTAACAGCCGAAAAAAGATGTTATTATAGCCCAGACTTTAATTTACTTTTCTACTTAGTTACCCTAGGAATTGAGGCAATTTTCTATTTCTTCGTCATACAAGGTCACCGCGAATGAAATCAGCCAATTCTCCCCCGTTGATTTGAGCTGGTCATGAAGCTACTGAGGTGAAAAAACAGAGCCAGTTCTCCACCATCGACTTTCTTCACCTCAATAACTTCATGAACAGCTCAAATCAACGGTGGAGAATTGGCTTATTTCATTCGCAGTGACCTTGTATGACAAGGGGTTACAAAAGTGGAGCTACGATATGATAAATGTCCCAGTTCTGGCGGTGACTACGTAGAAAAATAAATTAATGTAATACTTAAGTTTTGGCTGCTATTAAATGTTGTTTAGTTATTTTTTTGGGGCGGGTGTAGTGGGGGGAACACCTGGACTGCCCTTACTTTTCGAATGGCTCGTATTTCCGTGACATTAAAAGGCTTGAGCCTCTGCTATATTATGTTATATTCTAAGTATAACACCCTGTAGAATAATATTAAATACAAGTTTCATATATAGACAAACACTGTATTTTATCTTTATCTCATAATATAGTTTACCACATAAACAATAAAATGAAGGGAATAGTGCATATACACATAACCTTCATAACTGTTCCTAGTAGACAGCACCCATTCCTGTATTCGTGGGTTCAATTTCTGCAGGAACTAAACGTGCGAGCTCAATTGAACAGCGGTCGTGAAATTAACGGTAAAACAGACAAAGACCTGGGAATGCACGATGACTTGAGAGGGAGTGTAAACAGCTACTGTTGGGTCATTGATCATGGCTTTGTACTGAGTCGATGAGACTGAAACGGGTTTTTTGACAATGCACCACCTCATAGGTCTATGTGTGAACAGTATTCTAGAACTTGGGTGTTGTAAACAGTGAAGAGTTGCTCTGTAGTTTCATTTTTGCTCATCGATATTTTTACAATCTTAAACTCTTACTCTTTCACGGAGAATATTACAGAGAATTCAGTATTTTACAGGTTTTCTATAACACACCCGGCTTCATATAAGTTACGTCGCAACTAAGGCATTACAAAATCTTTGATTTCTCTAGATTTTTTGGTTATTTTTAGTTTATGGTCCCACGCTTCTAACTTCGATGGCCTAATGGAGACCCCATCCGCATCGTAACAACGCTTTAAGATGATTAAATTTTGGTACTAGCTCACTCAGAGACACATAGCCGGTGGTGGGTTCGTTTACATCGAATACTTATCGATGGGACCCCACTTTTAACGTCCCTCCCGGAAGACGCGTACGATCATATCTTAGTGAGGAGTGCTTCACAGGCAGACTCGTTCATAGGATAACCCTTTATACTCAGGGCTAGGAGTCAGTCAGCCCCGGGATTTGAACCCGGGAACTCCCGATCAGGAGGCAAGCAATCTACCTTTAAGCCAACCTGTACGATGATAAACAAATTGCGTACAATACATTGCTACTTCTTATCATCCAATACATCCAATACTGTAGCAGCGTTTGGGAACCGTATAAAGAATAATAACAATATCTTCTTCAGACAGTACAGTGTAGGGCAGCCAGATTTGTTTTAGGCTGGAACGAGAGGATGGATGGGAAATCAGACGTAAGGTTAATGCATACTTTTCGTTATTTTTACCCCAGAACGATTCAAGTTTAGAATCACTTTAACTGGGATGCATAACATGGTGTGCTGTTGCACTCCCAGCCACATACCATTACGGTAATTGTAGGGTAAAATATAGATACACATTGGCATTTCCAGTAGCTAACGCAGTACTTCCTAAATACATAAATAACGCTATATGTCTTCATATAAAACTACAATCTATAATCAACCATATAACGATATAATACTTTGCTTTCCTTAATTAGCAACGGGTCTTATTTGTACAAATACTTTTAGTACGACAATTATAATCTACGACGTTTGGAATATCCTCTGTACTTCATTATCTCGGTAACAGATCATCAAATTCTTGTTACTGGAGGAATATATCCGGTATTTGCTTGATATCCGTTTGCGAAACTATGGACATGCTTGTGTTAGCGTGCACAAGATACATATGTTTGAAATTTTGCAAGATTATACAGGGTGTAAAGGTCTATCATGTGAAACGCAATTACTCTTACTTGTACAAGACTTAGCTAGCAGTTTAGATAAAGGTAAACAGGTGGACCTTATATTTTTAG
>KZ881673.1:9711-20369 GCA_003456935.1 Machilis hrabei
GTGCACGTAACGTCTGAACAAAAAGTGGCCATAAACGTTAGTATAAGGCACAGGAAGTAATGCTTGCAGGCGGTTCCCGGTGCACTAACACTAAAAAAAAAAAAAAAAAAAAAAGGTTCTCGAACTAAACGTGACAAGGGCGTCTGGATATTTTAGTTGGGTTAACGTTACTAATGTACCAATATTTACCGTGTACCTAGTGGAAAATAGGTTAGCCCACACATCACAATTTACAAATTACTAACTACACGTATCTAGATGTCTGTACTGTTACGAAATGAATACGCCTGTAGATACGAAAAACGGTAAAAATTTTGAAAATTAGTACGTATATTCTTGAACAAACATTTTCTTTTGTTAACTACATGTGCGCCTTATTGTAATTCACCCTACAAGGCCTTGGTTATTACATGCTTCACATAACCTTAGAGGTAATAAACTCCTTAAAATTGATCAGGGTACTTTTACAATACAGTAATTCTTCTCTCTCTCTCTCTCCGCTAAGTGTATCAAAGTCTTTGTTTACGTTATTAGTTACTTCCAGAGCATATGCACTCCGCCCAAATAAATTGTCTAAACTGAGGCCAATGACTACGTTCTGGATTGTTTATCTTTGTTTACGTTAGTCGCTAGTTCCAGAGTATATGCGCTCCACCCAAATACATTGTCTCAACTAAGGGCAATGAATACGTTTTGGATTATTTATCTTTGTTTACGTTAGTCGTTACTTTCAGAGCATATGCGCTCCACCCAAATNNATTGTCTAAACTGAGGACAAAGACTACGTTCTTGATTGTTTATCTTTGTTTACGTTAGTCGTTACTTCCAGATCATATGCGCTTCACCCAAATAAATTGTCTAAACTGGCTAGTTAATCGGTATAAACACAGACGATGGTCTCTGTAATATAACTACTTTAGGATAATAAAATGTGATATTCAGATTCATTCCTCTTGTTTTCACTAAGTGCCTCTGCCAATAGACGTTGAGTGAGAAATACCTCGCCACGGTCACCCAGTGTACCGTTATTCCTAACAAGCGAGTTGCATTATTTACCTACTGAGCCACAATGTATCTCGAAACGTTACGCATACGTTTCAATGTCACAATCTGTGCAGCTGGATGTTTTACAGATGTCTGGTCTTCAATTGATTTTGGTGTATGCGTTGCTGGCAGTGGAATCGGCGTAGATTCAGATAGTGGTTATTGCAGAGTTTGACATTTTGTTGGTGTATTATCTTCGTGTGGCTGGGCGGCTTGACGTTTCGCACCATGCTGGTGTTTAGCTTTAATGTGGCGAGTGAGGCTATCCTTTCGTGTAAACGTTTCATCACATTCAACACATTTATGTACACCTGGTAGACCTGTCAAATGCGAGCACTGTGTTTTCGGTGTGTCTCCATGTTGAGTACTCTGATGGTGGTAAAGATCACGTGCTCGGCTGTATGTTTTCCCACATGTGATGCATCTGCTTTTCAATTTCTCATGTCCGTTGTCCATTGCATGAGTCGTTTCTGGGAGAGTATAGCCAAGCATATCCTGGCCATCATTGTGTGAAAGGGTCGTCTGGTGTGAAGCCGTCGTTTCCGGGAGAGTAGTTCCATGTACACTGCGGTCGTCATCGTGTGAAAATTTCGTCTGGTTTGAAGCCATCGTTTACGGGAGAGTAGTTCCAACTACATTGCGATCGTCATCAGGTGAAAGAGTTAACTGGTTTAAAGCCATTGCAGGACAGGTCGTTTCCCAGAGAGTAGTTCCGAGTACATAGTGGTCGTCATCGAGAGGAAAGTCCATTTGGTTATAAGCCATTGCAGGAGAGAACGTTTAATTCGTGAAAGCTGAAGCAAATATGAGGTCTACTGATCTCAGCTCTGGTATATAAGCAATCCACCAGGAATAGATAGACTAGCTCTGGTATAAAAACAATCCACCAGAAATGAATACATTCGCTGATATGGCAATTCAACGGACTAAAAACCGTCTGCAGCGTTACTTGTATGTTGTGGCATTGTAACGAACGGAGCTCTGATAATGGCGTTGGAGGTCAATGATCACTCAAAGAAGTGGGTTAACATAGATTGTGAAGTTGAAGAAAGACAGGTGTGAACTTTTTGGAAGAAAGTCAGGTCTGAACTTGCTGGGAGCGAGTATTGATGCAGTATGAGTTGACTGTGAGCGGTAATTCAATGCTTAGTGTTAGTCGGCTGTGAATGGTGTGAATTACTATAATAGTTAACTCGTCTACGACTCTGATGATAATGGCGCTGTAGTCAAAATATATAATATACGCAAAAACAGAATGACTTCTTGGACACATATTTTCGGCCCAAACAAAATACTGAAAAATATTATCGATATCAAAGAAATATCGAAACAATATCAACATCGATAAATATCGACATCGAATAATAAAAAAAAAATTGAAAAAAATTTCCCAACTAGAGTTGAACAGAGCTCTGATGATGTAAACAAAATTTGAAAAAAAAAAAGTTTGAAAAATAAAAACTTGGAAACAAATTTTTAAAAAATCTAATTTTTTTCCTACCCATAGTTGAACAGAGCTATGATGATGACGTAAGAAAAAATATTGAAAAAAATCCAAAAAAATGGGTTTCCGCGAGTGGCATGAGTTTCCACGAGCGGGCGTCAAACCGGCACTTTATCCACTACTCGTTATATGTATAATTATTCTTATAGCACTTCACTCCGGATGGTGTATTTGGGAATTGAATGTGTACCGTTAACAATGTTTTTCTTCAATTGCGGTTCATTTATTTAGTTTCTTTAGTATTTCAGTGCAAAACACAAAGTAGTTTCATTTTCAACTTAAAGCCAAGATAACGTTTAATTTGTTCACACGAAAAGTGAAAATAAAAGTTTGTTTTCATATCTGTATCAATATAAGTATCATATAAATTTCCCGAAATTGAATCTGCCCATACCACTAACATTGGTCCATTCCTAATAATTAACAATGTATGTCATTCATAAGAAATTCGAAACTAAAAATTGTTTAAACAATTAAATCGCAAATGTAGTTTTATTTAAATTTCATGATGCGTACGTTTCCTCCATTGTTTATTTTTGAGTGCGGTAGTCTACAAGTTATTAAAGTGTCCTCATTTGTGTCCATTAACACGTGTTTTATCTCGAACGATTTGTCTATCTGTTGCAAAAACTAAACTGATTGGATCCAGAATGTCAAAATTATAAGAGTTAATTAAAGATATACTAAACATAAATTTTGCTAAGTATCTACCTGAATGCCGAAATTTTAGATTGATCATAAATAAGTTAACGGACCTGAATCAGTAAAGTTTTTAATGTTGAGTTACTACTTATGTCCACCTCCCACGAGAAGATGATTGCAAGAGTTTTATAAGATAATGGTGTTTGTGAGTAGTATAAGAGCCCAATTCCAGGGATTTCACAAGTTTTCTCTCTGCAATTTACGATAGGACAGTTCCTATCGGGTAAAGAGGATTATTGTATAGGACAACCAATGACAGAGTTAGTTCGTATTAGTTAAAACATTTTACGAAAGGACAGGCAACAGCTACCAATCAGAATGCCGCTATGTTTTGTGTTTACAGGATCCATTAGATCGAGAGCTTCCGTGAAAATTAATTGGGGTGTAATGGACGACTTTGGAAAAAACATAGGTGCAAATACTTGATTTTTAGGCCAGCTTAGTTAGGTTAGGTAGGGTTATTATTAAAGACTCATTAAAGAAAGTAAAATGTAAATCATGGCTTATATAAATCGCAATCAGTCTGGATCTAGCGGGATATTGTGTTTAGATTTCAATGGACACGAAGCAAAACACAGTCAGGTTAGAAGCAAATCTATGAAACTCTTTAGTAAAATAGCGTCGTGGGCGTTCACTTAATATTATCACGTTATTTCCAAACAAGTTCCTCTTATGAAACTCTTTGAATAATCTTCTCTTCAATTTCGACTCAAATTATTCAAAGGAATTCACCCTATCAGTTTGTCGGTGTTACTTATTAACACCCTGTATAAGACACTGCCATTAGCACTTTAAAAATATGAAAGTTTATTTGAAATTTTGGACGAAGCCGTATCTGAGTCGTTTATAAATGATTGCGGTGGCTATTATGGAAAGTGAAAACAGTTTAAAATATCTCCACAAACTATGGTTTTGAAAAAAAAAAAAAACTTTAGCTAAGAGTGCGATTTCATTCATGCTGATATGTGTCAAAAATGTCCACGTAACAATGATAGATGTTATGTCATTATTTCCGTATCACTGAACGATACATTGTACGATAAATTCCGTAAGGAGCGAAAGTGTTTTAAAATGTCAACTTTAATTGTACGTTAAATTTACGTTTGTCTAGCTATTGGCTAATTTTTGACGATAATATAGTGTTTCCGTAATTTAGAGTATCCNACCAAGTGATTAACATATCTATCGAAAATACATATTACAATATAGTACTATTGAATTCCTAAAAGCTACATGTTAACCCATTACAGACAACATTCACATTTTGTATTTTCTTTGCAGTAGAATGTTGGGAAAATAATTCTTACTCCCGTGTTTTAATTCAATTTATGTTTCCTCCTGTAATTAAAGACATACAATTATATATTGAGATGTTAAGAGTAACAGGGTCTCTAAGTCATGGTAGACTGCGTTCATTGGTTCAGTANATTTTTTTAATGTCTGGAGAGGTCGAAATGTTTGTGCAAAGCAAGCTAGTGACATCCCTTTGACAGACACCGACGACCGCTGGGGTCTCCTCTCCCCTACATGCAACCTCCGACACTAGACTCAGAGCACGGCCCGTGAAACGTAATTACCGAGAAATCAATGTAAAAGCGATTTGTGAGGGGAATCAACGCAGGTAATACGCCTACTGCCCCGTATTTCTAAATGCAAAATAGAAGAAGGAAAAAATTACATTAGAAAAAGATCAAGCAAGTATGTATTGCATTTGTTCAAATACATGGCTATTTAAAATACATATGCGATACTCAATAGTAGTTCTTGTGAGTAACATTTNAGCGTAGTGGAAAGGCTCGGGATTACCTTAAATATCATTATAATTATTACTTTCAAGGCTTTAAAACATCGTTTACCAGAATGTTTACAAGTGTTGAGTCACATTTTTCTCTGGTGATTTGTAAAGTATGGAAGAGTAAAAGTATTCCGGCGGCTAAGATAAGGCCCTAACTACATATTTCAACAATTGGCTACGCAGAGAGAAATGTGGCAACTTCGCGTGATAGCACATGAAGGTAGAAGTGCTTGATGAGTAAGAGTCTGTCTCTTTAAGTTATGTACATATTATGAGAGGTAAAAATTAGTTTCTAATACTGCTATTGTCTTTTTAAGATTACGTAAGATAGGTCTGTGAGCTTTGGTTCAATGAATAGACAAAGCAAGCGGGCAAGGATTGGATCAAAAACCTCTATAAGAGACAGGGCTTTATTCTACACACTCTCGAGTTATGTAGTCTTGGCTGAGCCATTGGATTTAACCAAGTTAAAGCGGACAAAGTTTTTGATAATATGAAAAAGTGTCTTGTACAATACGGGTTCCCTCCTCATCGTATTTTCAACATTTATGAGACAGAGTAACAACTGTTCTAGTCAAGTTACCTACGGTCTTTGCTAGAATTGTAAAAAATACTGTTCTCAAAATAAAATCTGGGGAAAGAGGTAAACTAATTAAAGCTGTTTGTTGTGTAAATCCAACAAGGAATTATTTACCACCAACTCTAACTTTTCCCTGAAAACTCATGGTACTGTAACTCTATGAAACTGTTCCAACAGGCACCTTGTACCTTATTTCAGATTCCGGTTATGTGAACACGGAACTCTTTCTGGAATGAATCAAACACTTCATTATGCACACGAAGCCCTCGGCCAATGATCCAATTCTCCTTNTCCTTGATAATACGTTTCTCATTGCTCTCTCCTGGCTGTTGAATTCTGTAGACAGATTTACATTGGTCTTCTCTCATTACCACCCCATTTCATTCACATGATGCAGAAGTTTGATAGAGTAATGTTTGGACCATTCAAGAAAATATATCCTCAAGAAGTGGACAAATGTTTGTGTTCCCATCCAGGAAGGGCAGTCACCGAGGAGCAGGTATCCGGTCTATTTAATGCTAGGTACAACAGAATAGCAANATCCGAAAAGTCTGAACGCGCGTTTTCTTGCACTAGAATGTATTCGTTTAATCTTAGCGCATTCATTCTCAGGGGAGGATTTCCTGCCTGAAGAGGTAACTCAAATTGACATTAATGACCAACAAAATAAATCTGCTTACCAAACTGAAAATGAAAAAAAGAGAAAACAGAAGGAAAAGAAAAGAAAGGAGACAAAGAAAAATAAAAGGGAGACNAAAAAGAACAAAATGTAGTTCAACAAAATAATAATGAACAACCTAGTTCTTCTGGTGGAAGCATAAAATCAAGTGATCTTTCTTTATCCTCTGCCAAAGTGAAACAATTAAGACAACAGAAAGAGGAAGGGGCACAAGTAAAAAAATCTTGTCGGGCACACCGTGCAAAAATGAAATTCTGGAGAAGAATAGAAAGAGAGACGAGGACTAACATAAGAAAGAAAAACCCAAAGTTATGAAGACACAAACAGAAAATGCAAAACAGAAAACTAAGTTTAAACATACACTTCATTTTAGTGCCTCTACAATAAGCGACAATCCATCAACTTCAACTTCGTATAATGTGGAAGAGCTTGAGAAATGTTTCTGGCCAGGTTGTGGTGAGGCGTGCAGTGATCGTAGCTGGGTGAAGTGTGACGAGTGTTTNGAATGGTGGCATGAAAGGAGTTCATTCTACGAAGGTGTTCGTAGTTTCGTTTGTGTTTACTGCTAAATTTCATTGGTTCATAATGCTATTTTTGTACTTTCGTTTTGTAAAAAAAACATATTTGAACTAATTTAGTTTTCATAGTACTCATAACTAAAAATGCATGTATGAGTACGCGTACCCTTGGACCTCGGTATGAGAACTCTTACACGCATAGGGCACTTAACAGTACGAATTTACCAAAGTTGCTACAACATTGTGTAACGATTAAGTACACCAATTTTAACATGTTGTAAATATGTATTAACGTTCTTTGATATTTATCCTTTCATTCAGCACAATGAATTTTTCAAAAGCTGACAAACAAAAATTATACGACCAAAAATGTATCAAGTCTTACCCTCCATTACCTTATGTTCTGCACCTTCTGTTCTCTCCCTTTACAAATCGACTTGATTTTAATATAAGTTTGCTGATATTCACGATTTTGATGATATATTAGATTATGCTGCTGTTTTTTTTGTAAATATACAGGTTTTATTTAATTGTGTTTACACAACATTTTAGTGTCGTAATCCAATGCGATTATGTGGTTATGTTACAAAGAGGAACTTAATTATTAAATTATTATTATTNTTTTTTTGTTAGCGTTATGCATCGGGAACCGCCGTATGGCATTACTTCTGGTGCTTTTAGCACCTAACATTTATGGCCACTTTTTATTCCGACATTACGTGCACACATTTAAGACAACACAAGTGAGTGCTCGGACGTATGCCAACACAAGTGCACACATTTAGGATAGCACAAGCAAGATACCCATGCCCTAGCCAGGAATCNAACCTGGGACCTCCGGCGTGCAATGCCACGGGACTAACCACTAGGCTACCGGGGCCGACTAATTATTAAATTATTACCGTAACAGTTATGGACTTATTAATGTATATAATTTACTCAAACGTATACTCACTCGATTTCGTGAACGCAAGATCTTTTAAAACAAATACTTTTCCACTAACCCAGTCAGTTTGACAAGAACTTGTAAGTGACACACAAACACACACACTCATATATCTGGGTGAGTCAGTAAAATATTCCACCCCAAAATAACGTTTGAAACATTGATTTAATAAATAGATGTTTTAGACAACAGTTCAAAGATTACTTGCCTGCAATTGCTTCCGAAGCGTTCACGATACGCTGCTGCTTTTCCTGCGAAATAGTTGGTGCATCCCAAGTCACTGCATCTTTTAGTGTACCTCACAAGAAGAAATCCAGCGGAGGTAGGTCAGATGATCCATCTGGCCTTAGTCACTGAGCCATTTTCAAATTAATTGATTTGGGAAAATTATGTTCAAGATTTTGTGGAATTATTATTGCCTTATGAGCAGGACAACCATTATTTTGGTATCCATAGTGTACAGCGAAGGTCTAGCGTTAATTCCTCCAACAGAATCGGCAGTACTTCCGTTAAAAATTGCGAGTACTTCACTTCAGTAATTGATCATCTATGAAGAATATTCAAATTATTCAGTCACCGACAATATCACACCAAACATTCACTCTCCACTGATGTTGAGGTTCAATGTTCCAGTGAGGATTTTCGGCATTCCAATCGTGCATATTCCATCTATTCACATGTCCATAGCTACTCATCGCTAAACAGCATTTTTCGAATAAAATCATTCTTAGGGTCTGGACCACATTCACAAAATTCTACACGTTCCCAAAAGTCATCTCCATGTAATTCCTGACGAAGTGACAAAATGAATGGATTAAACTTATCACGATGAAGAATACATGTGGCACTNCTATCGCTAATGCCGGATATACGTGACCGAGTCCTAACTTGTGGATTTACAGCTACAGCCATCAAAACTGCCACTTCAGAGCAGAGTGTTCTTTTGTACCATGTTTTTGTTCGAGCAGATTTCTTACATGTAAAATTACCGGTGTCTCTTAGTCGTTTATGCAAATTTACAAAAGTTGGATGATTTCAATTCGGACATTTAATTTGTGCATTAAGATCTGAAGCACTACCGGTGTTTTTCTGGTACTGTACTCTCCGTAAATTATTATCGTATCAGCTTTTCCACATTTGACTATTGCATTGCGGCTCTGCTCTTNTTGAGAATAATCTTCGAATTCTGATAGATTAAGTTGTAACGTGTCTCCACAGGACAGAGGCTTGACACAGAGAAGTACTTAAATAACAACAATGTCGTCATTCAGAATTACATGTTAACAATGAATTGGCATTGAAGCCAGTTTTGCCGATGTTTAAAGCTCAATAACTTTTGAAGGTCTTATAAATTTTAAGACCGTTTGATAGCCTACTAATGTAGATTTTAAAAATGGGATTCCATAAAAAAAAAACTTACACTGACATTCATATCTTATCGGTGCTTACATCTTGGACCAAAATGAAATGACCACAATACGCCACTCTTGTAATGTTTGATATTTTGTTTAAACATATATACATTAAATCATAATTTGGCAGTTTATTTCGGGTGATAGTTTGTAGTGACTCAGCCGATATATTTATGTGTGTGGAAGTAATTAAAACAGTTGCGTGTGAATGAGTATTTAATTTGTAAAGTGACTATAATTATGTAATTTTTACAGTTTACGGTGAATGCATTATTTAAATTAGGGTGAGTGGCAGCTTCAAAAAGTGGGTGATGTGTTGGGAATAAAATAAATACATTGTTTTCATTTTAAATTTTGGGTTATGTGTAAGGCCTATCTGTCGCAAATGATTTGGAATATAGTCTTATCAAAGGTTTCGGAGCATAATGACTGGTATATTTACCTAGGTGTTCCACAATCTAGTGGCGCAAATAAGCGCGACTAGTATTTTATATGATGTTTATGTTATTAATAAGTATGAATGAACCTTGATCGAATAGAGTTTAATGTAGCTAAGATTCCCGCCATTGTGTAATATGAACATTGCGTGATCCCCAAGATGGTCATCGCGCTGAAGATATAGGATTATCTTTGTANTATAAGATGACCATCGTGGCTAAAAGGTACGGAGGAGGTAATTAGTTTATTTTATACTTAGGAAGAGCATACGTATTACACATTTGTAAACATTTAGTGCAAGACCACGTCTAGCACATACTAATAAAAAACNTGTCANNTTAACTAANCTGGCTCAGTACGACTACATATAATAGGTGCTTACCATTGAAATTAATGTTGTAAAGTACACCAGCCTTCGTTACTTAGATGATCTGGTCAGATGCATACTGTTTTTGTTTCTGATCTACTTCTGACAACTTAACTTATGTATACATTGTGATGCATTATCACCTGACTTAGTCACTTTGACGTGCTGAGTCAGTAAATTAGAAAACTCTCGACACATTCACTCAGATAAAGCTTACCTTATCATATGTGTAAGGTGTTGAGATATATTGTATGGCGTCATCAATTGAATTAGTCACTGCTGACACAGTAGATAAGAAAACATTTGACACATTTACCTATATTTTTTTCAACTTGCGTTGTCAGTAAGCTGTTAAGATGTAAGTGGTCATCATCCGAAGTAGTTACTTTGAACCACTGAAACGATCAAAAACAAAACTCTGCCAAATTTACCCAATTAATAAAAGTTTACCCTGTGAGAAAGCTGATAGTAAAAACTTTGAGGCGTCATCACTTACTTTAATCATTTTGACCTACATACTCAATAGTAGAGGGAAAAGTAGGGCTCCTAAGGCCTCTGAAGGATAGAATCCCTCTAAAGGCTGATGACGTCATATTTCATATTTTTTTGAAATATTTTTAACCCTTAAAAATAAACGTACGAATTTTTTAAAAAGACATATGTGCATCGGTTG
>KZ881688.1:7736-19620 GCA_003456935.1 Machilis hrabei
AGGGTATGATGTAGATGTAGAAAGCTTGAGTAAAACAAATCACTACGGCAGTTGGCTGCTTAATGGTTGGTCGATATCCATAGTACAAATCTACAAAACACAACATTTATTTTTTTCACGAGTTTATTTGCGCGTGTATGAGAATTTACNATCTGAATAATTTCCAAACGTAAAAATGGGGAAACTTTTGATCGTTCATTCATTTAAGAGTCTGCTAGGTGAAATTAAACTGTGTGACATCACGATTTACGTGAGTCACAAATAGGAAAACTAACATACCATCTCCTCACTACAGTCCATTTGCCAAAGTCCATTAAGTGCAAAATCTGTATTTAACTGAAATTAAACTCTGACTTTCAGTTAAACACACGCTACGCACTTAAAGGAATTCAGTTACTTTTAACAAATGTTGCACTATGTGNAATGTTAAATTGACATAGTGTTACTTTATCCATTTGTCTCTCTTGTTAGCAGAGGAGCAAGGTGGATGACGTATTGGGGAAGCAACCGATGTTGCCAGATTGCATGTTTACAGAAAGAACATTTGCTACCTCAAAGTTCAATAACAGCAATTGTAGAACGCGCTCAAACTTTAAATATAACTGTAGCTACTGAACTTTTGGTGCAAACTGTACTTTCTGTAAACATGCAAACTAGCAACATCGGTTGCTTGCCCAATACGGCATCCACCCTTCGCCACTGCAGTTGTCACATGCTTTAACTCCAGGCAACTCTCAAAACTTGGTCGTGTGGCATCCACCGTTTGTTATAAAATATATACGCTATTCTCTTCGAACATTGTTTTACAAACGCTTACACTTAAGAAATAATTTAATGCATAAAAGAATGTACACAGGTGGCTCGTACCTCAAAACATGGATTCAGGTTGCTGTCAATTTCAACTAACTTATTTAACAGAGGTAGTCCAGGTGATCCTCCATACCACTTTTTCAGAGGCTAAATTTGGAACGACATTATTTAACGAACTGCATTTCAGTATTGGGGGATCGTTTAATACTGTTTTATAGCGTACGTAGCATTCAAAATAAATATATAACAGACATAAACATCAACCCAATTTATGATTACACCTTAAGCTACCATTCTTTAAGAACAGTCTTGCGAATCTTCCACACACGTATTGAAAACATAAAAAGGCTTTCCGTTTCTCTATCTTGGGGGATTATTTTAATTAAAAACTAGATTCATGAACGCGTGTGTGCTTAGTGAACGTAAAAAGCTGACAATAATCCTTAGTTATTGCGAGTAGGGTTTAAACATGTAAGCTACTGTACATCTCAGGGCTGTTCAACCAGGACAATTAGTTCAGGATTAAAATGTCGCAATTTGTATACAAAATTCGTATGTATACACTGAGCCGATTAGTTATATATACAAACGCTAAACTATACAATTTGTACGCTCGCATTATCTAGCAGGAATTTATTCGACTTCGAAAAAAAGGTTCCAATTTATTGTATACCGCTAAACAGTACTCGGTTAAACATACACTGTACGAAGTTGTAAAACACTGTCGAACTGTACTAACGACACACGTTTTGCTTCCGACACTTTTTTTTCTCATGAAGCCACGGCTCACGGTGTGATCATGTCTTTTTCGGAACGGATAAAGGTTCTTTATCCTTTTAGAACGGATAAAAGTTCTTTATTCCTTCAGAACAATGTAAAGATCACACCGCGAACCGTTTTTTCGAACGTTCTTGTGAAAGGTTGCATAACGTACGCACCAATTTTTTTTTTTTTTTAGTTTTTAAGTTTATGGTCCCACGATTCTGATTGCAATGGTCTAATGGAAATCACGTCCACGTCGTAACGACGCTTCAGGATGATCGAATTTTGCCACTTACTCGACACATAGCCNATGGTGGGTTCTTTTACATCGAACACTTATCGATGGAACCCCACTTTTAACGTTCCTCCCGGAAGACGCCTATGATCAAACCTTAGTGCGGAGTGCTTCACAGGCAGACTTGTAGGATAGCCCTTTGTAATCAGGGCTAGGAGTCAACCCCGGGATTTGAACCCGGGACCTCCCAATCAGGAGGCGAGCACTCTAGACTACCATTAAGCCAACCTGTCAGTTGCACCAATTTGAAATACAATATAGACTACATCTTCAGTTGCCGCTGCTCTGCTAGTAAACCTAAGAATCTGCCGAACGTGAAGCAACAACTACCAAGGATGTTTGATGTGCTCAACATTCAACAGTTCCTTAAACCAGGTAGATCGTGTCTGGTAAAACCAACATGCAAGAAATGAAGGTAAGTGTTCACTTACGGGTATGGTCTACATTGAACTGTGGGTAATATAGCAATGAAAATGCAACTTTTGTAACACGATACTATTGTATTAGCACTTTTGACATCAAAGTGTTAACACGACAAGGTACGTCCGAAAAAAAAACCGGTCTTTGTTTCTAGAAATGTTACCCTCGTTTCCGGAGGCGTACTGTCATTACTTAAAGACAACATGAAGTAGTACTCTATACAACGCCTTACCATTTGGTGACCACAGCGGACAATACGACACAACGAATGAATCGTTCACAAGTCACGATAACTGAGGACACGCAGCCCATTAACGAAAGGTAATAATTACCAGCAGCAACCGTTCAGGTAATTCTGTGTATCAGCAACCAGTATTAGCATTTGGCAAGCGTTTGCCAAGCGCACCACGACAGTATCTCTGTTCTGTCAACATACCTTACGGTCAATGTGATCACAGATGAAAATAGCGCATAGTTACCTATTTATTCTGTATATTCTGTACAGAAAACAACAACGGAATTTCTGTTTACGTAAAACTGGGCACACACTCTTTACAACCACGTCCANAATTAACGTAAAACTCGCATCACTCGAGAATAGTTTGCATAACAGTAGCAGTGACAGTATCGTTATATAGGAGAGTTTAGCTGTGTATTAGGGTTAGCCATGGCGAGGCTCGCGAGCTGCATGCGGCTCCCGGGTAACTGTAATGAGGCTCGCTTGCCTTTTAAAGGTAACATACTTTATGAACACTGATAATCAACTTAAGATATGAAACAAAGCAATTATCAACTTTCTCAGAATATTCTCATAATAATGGATAATATAAAAAATGTTAATTGTTTTTTTTTAATAAAAAATATATCACCTTTCTCAGATTATTCTCATAATAATGAGTAATATAAAAACTATTTTTTTTCAATAAAAAATATTTATATCATCGGAACAAGTAACGAGAAATAATAATTAGAATTGACACAAAACTAGAATTGTCATTCTTGTGCTGTTTCTAATATAGCCTATATGTGACTCTTTGAAATATTGCCTCCAGTATTTTGGCTCTCAAACGCCGTGTAGTTTGACCACCAATGCTGTATATACTAGATGAGTTTCAATTGTTTTCGTTAGAAGAGGCCAGTCAATTATTCACTCGTAACGACAAGCTGTTGAAGTTAAAAGATAGCAACAGCTAAACTTTTCTTTGCTAATTAACTCGCGTTATTACTGCCANGAAAACTACCAGAGTTACGATGTAGTTTTAGTAGCATTTTTCATCATCAATTCTCTTAAACATCACATCTTTGGTGTGAGTGGTCTCAATATTAAACATGTGGTTAGCATAATATGGACTTGTGTCAATATTCTGTTATATAAATACTTGCCATAGTAGGATACACTTTTACGAAGGTGGTTATTTATGGTAACGGCTTTTGGTTAATTTTATCGAAAACAATCCATGCGAAAACAGTAATATTATACGTCTACAATTATAATTTAAATGTCTCAGACACGATTTTAGTTCGCAAAATTTCCTGTCTTGCTACATACATATAAAATAAGTCGCTTAGTNGATTCAAATTTCAGGTTATCCGGTTAAAAATAAAATCACAACTACTAAAAATTGCTGTTATTTGGAGTACACATAGGCCTTTAATGGATTTGTTACGAATGACATTTCTAAATTTATGTGAACGAATTTAGTTTAATATAAATTTAAATACAAGTTTTAATTACATTTCCAAAACTATCTGAAGATCATTTACGTGTAGGTTTCTAAAAATGCAAACAATGATAAAAGTAAATTTTGTACTTTTTTCAAACATAACCACAGACTTCTTGGTAAACTGAATATAACATATTCTACTCAAATAATAAAAAAATATTTGGACAAAATAGAATAGACACAATAGGCTAAGTAAAAAGTGAGGGCTCCTACAGTAGGTAACACACATACATTCATCAACAAACTAGCAAATTATATCTTTTGTATGTGAATCAATTTACGAAAGGGTTAAAGTACCGTGAGTGCTAAATGTAAACATATACTCTTGCTATGCCACCAGTTATTTTTAATAACTAACTAACCACTGACAAAATTACTACATTTCTTGACTTAAAGGTAATATCATTGATTTGTAACCAATAACCATATAACGCAAGACGAAATTAAATCCCATTGGCATCTTCAAAACCGACTCACGATATACACGATTCTTATATAATTTACAGAAATTATGCAATTCCTATACAATTTTCTGTGCCACCATTTTGATACCANGGAAATATGGTTGTAACTAATACAACTCTAACAAAACAAAGGTATAACACAATTTTTTGAGGAGTTTACAACTCCATCCCACGGTCAGAAAATAATAATGAACATGGCAATAATAGAATCAGAGACGAAACTACTCAATGATAATAATTAGGCAGGCCTAATTATGNAATACTCCTCTTGTCGTGTTGGTGTAACATTTGTTAAAACTTACATCCATGAAGTGGGTTATCTGTATTTAACTGAAAAATCTCGGTTTCAGTTAAACACAAATTGCGCACTTAATCGACATGAGGTTTTAATAAATGTTGCACCACCACGTCAATAAAAGTATTCTAAAGTGAGATATTGTAGCCTACTACTTAAAGCTACCTTTCTAGGGGTTGTGGATGGCCAACATCGTTTGTTGGTTGACTTTCTCTCAGCTAGGCGCTATGTCTGACGATCAATTAGAAGAAAGAAGTGGCGAAAAAATACTCTCTTTTAATTAATAAGTTCACTTAAACGTGCCCGTTATCACCGATTCTTGAAATTGAACTAACAACCACTTGACATAGAGCTCGATGTGCTGATTACTGCTGAAAACATTAACGGCATCTTTTCAATAATAATACTTCTTCATCGTTACATTAAACCTTCGACAACAATTACTAAAAAAGCTAGTACAGAGTTTTGAACAGTAAAGGGCAAAACACGACTGGCCTGACTCTACTGTACGGCTCAATAAAACTTTTTTTCACGGGTGAAAGAGTCATCCATTAAAGCACCACGCATCATCCACTTGACACTTCTACATGGAAGAAGGCATACAAGAGTTTGTAAATAATGAGACGGGGCACCATCAACCGAAAGGAAAATACTGTGTAACGCATTGGGACTTTTGGACCACCCAGTATATATATATATACTAAATTCACAATCAAATTATTCAATAAAGTATTATATTTACAATTGATAAGATGGAAACTTAAATCTGCCATAAAAAATCCCAGTTACTGGCAGAAAGTAAGATTTATTTGTGACATATTTTTTCGTTAGGTTAAAACACAACTATAAGCGACATAAAGTGAAAATTAAATACTTTACGAGATATATTTTTCTGCTTTCTTAAATTTTGTCTTTTATTTGACAAGTATAATTTCTGGAAAAAAATGTTTATTTATATTCGAGACCATCATATTATTCAACAGAGAGCATATATAAGTAAAATCTAACACGATTATCAAAATCAGCGACATCGAAAACCACCAGTGAAACATGTATTTTTTTTATGCTAAATTGATTTAACAATTTGGCAACACTCTTTTCAACATGGGTCTAGCTTGAAAGAGTACTTTGCCACAAGACGTGGCCCGTTTCCTGTATGCAGTGTTACTGGAAACCCTTACACATTTATAATCCACTACGCTAAATTTTATTTATGGCAATTTGGGATCGCCGTTTTTTTTAAATAAAATACTGGTTTTACTTTAGAATTGTACGTCCACAAAACCCTTCAAGAGTATAATTCCGTTTAATTTTTAACAATTTGGCAACACTATTTTGATACTGAAATAGCAAATTTACATAAAATCTGAGATTATTTTGAACTCAACGTCATCAACAACCCTATAATATAATTTTTACCATGTATTAAATGAAACTTTACACACATTTCATAAGTATCACTAATGCGTGTTACTTGTCGTGCCCACATACAGACATGGCCCCGTTTTGAATGGACAGTCTCCCAATAATAGTAATGGCTAAAATAAATAACAAAAATCAACAACGAAACACTACTAGCTAGTTAGCTGTGCTTTCATGTTAAGCACGCCATATTTTCCGTTTGACAGAGCCAATTCACCTTTTGTGTTGTGCCACAAGATCCGCCAACTACTTGTCTATTGTTAAGC
This sequence comes from Machilis hrabei, assembly GCA_003456935.1. NCBI lineage: Eukaryota > Metazoa > Arthropoda > Insecta > Archaeognatha > Machilidae > Machilis > Machilis hrabei. Next base: position 14,195 of record KZ881688.1, read on the forward strand.
ACAAAAATTACGAGTCCCACGATGTGATTTTCCGACGGCTCTTCTGTCCTGTCNTGAGAACAAAGTGCTTGGTTTCTCGGCATCACCTGGCCTCTCCAACGTACAAAAACCCGTCCTTCTACCGAGACTCTAAATGTGGANTGCAACCATTTCGCTTCAGGAAGATACATCAACCACCGACTAATGCACTCACAACACCGCGACCACTTCAAAGTTGCAATCTCTGGAGTATTAACTGCATTACCAGAGAAGAGAGAACGAAGTTTTAAACAAGACGAATTTAACCAACTTTGATTAAAAGAGACATAAGCATGCTGTTATCTTAAAATATAGACCCAGTCCATTCTTCAACCTAGACAAATTTACGCGTTTTTGCCATCACAGCTGTAAATCTGGAATGCTATCAAATACGACATTTTTTAGTACAACTGAACAGGGCTTAATATCTTCGTTGAACATCCAAAAATGTCGCAGAAACTTATTAAAACAAACAAGACGAATAATGGGTCATTACGTCGAGTCACCCAGTTGTTATCACTGAAGAATTCAAGAACCCTGGCTAACGATCAAGAATTAAGAGTCGACTGGAATAAAAGCGCGTGACGCCAAGATTTGCGTTACATTCGTAACCATTTATACCAAACAAAGACGCAAAGGGAACACTAGATTATTGTTATTTTAAGTTTATGGTGCCTCGCGATGGTCTAATGGAGACCCATCCGCGTCGTAACGACGCTTCAGGATGATTGAATTTTGCCACTCACACGATACATAACCGTTGGTGGGTACTTTTACATCGAACATATATCGATCGGATCGGACCCCACTTTTAACGTTCCTCCCGGAAGACGCCTGGGATAACCTTTTATACTCAAGTCTAGGAGTCAGCCCCGGGATTTGAACCCGGGATCTCCCGATCAGGAGGCGATCTCTCTACCTGTCGGTAGGGAAAAGTAGAATACTCCTCTTGTCGTGTTGGTGTAACATTTGTTAAAACTTACATCCATGAAGTGGGTTATCTGTATTTAACTGAAAAATCTCGGTTTCAGTTAAACACAAATTGCGCACTTAATCGACATGAGGTTTTAATAAATGTTGCACCACCACGTCAATAAAAGTATTCTAAAGTGAGATATTGTAGCCTACTACTTAAAGCTACCTTTCTNGGGGTTGTGGATGGCCAACATCGTTTGTTGGTTGACTTTCTCTCAGCTAGGCGCTATGTCTGACGATCAATTAGAAGAAAGAAGTGGCGAAAAAATACTCTCTTTTAATTAATAAGTTCACTTAAACGTGCCCGTTATCACCGATTCTTGAAATTGAACTAACAACCACTTGACATAGAGCTCGATGTGCTGATTACTGCTGAAAACATTAACGGCATCTTTTCAATAATAATACTTCTTCATCGTTACATTAAACCTTCGACAACAATTACTAAAAAAGCTAGTACAGAGTTTTGAACAGTAAAGGGCAAAACACGACTGGCCTGACTCTACTGTACGGCTCAATAAAACTTTTTTTCACGGGTGAAAGAGTCATCCATTAAAGCACCACGCATCATCCACTTGACACTTCTACATGGAAGAAGGCATACAAGAGTTTGTAAATAATGAGACGGGGCACCATCAACCGAAAGGAAAATACTGTGTAACGCATTACAATTCTAACTACTACTTATATCATTAAAGACACGTCTGCTGTAATGGCAAGTTGGTTCCCATCTACTCTCAAGGGATGCGTTTGGACCACTTGTTAACGTTTGATATCACAACATTATTTAGTTATAACTGCAATGTGTTAACTAGTACATACTATAGTACTAGAAGTCGTTTTTACCTTTTACCTTTTTTTGCGTACCACTCGTATTTTCTTACGTTTATTATCTAAACGTCGTTTTTGTGATGCAAGTTCTGCTTGAGATCAGTACCTCAACATTGCTCGAAACCGCATTCAGGCATCTGTTCAGTTTGTTTTACTGTTAATTATAATCCAAGAACGACAAATAGCACAGTAAAGACTTAAAATCAGAGTAGGCCCCTATCTACTTTAACGTTGTTACCTAGTAACTGCAGTTGCTGAAAGTCATATCACGGATTTCGCAACGTTTTTGTTTAGCAGACTTCCGCCGTTTTACTCAGATGGGTAGATGGCAGCAGCGTCGCTACTTTGTTACGCGATTTCCCCGAAAGTTCGCTATCCTAGCTTATGTTTATATNTTATTCTTGGTTTTACTGCGAATAACTATTGGAACGATCTACAGTTCATGAGCTGCATGCACTATCGTTAAAGCTCAAAAGTCAATCTACGTGGTAAGTTATACAAATCCTTACGAGAATACTTCTGAACAAACGTCAGTGAGAATGCTGTTTTAGTTTTACAATCATCTGAATACGGGTTCTTTTTGGGAAAAAGACGCAACACTAAAAAATTTATCATCGTAATGAGTAAGGGTTAATCTATTCCTGAGTTATCANGCAAATAATAAATAACAATATTAAAACTGCTACACAGCAGCTATAATTTGAAAAGGTCGTTAAATAATTTTTAGTATGCAACATGAAAATATAGTACACCTCTGAACGACCTCATCCTGATCCCGATTTTGAACACACTGACGCCTTGCCCTGAGAATAAATGATTATCATACGCGTTGTACAACGNAGTTGCCCTTATACACGTATTTGACGTATGCTAATTGAATTATACGCGCCCGACAAAGTGTATTTAAAAATTATACTAAATCATATTTTACACTTGTACTTTGCATCATATAATGTAAACACTGAATGCTGGCTATAATACATATTAATGTACAGATTGTAAAACATAATAATTAAATTAAAGGCTGGATATTCACGGATAATTCTGACAATCGCGATTTTCACCTTGCACGATGGATACAGACCTAACGCCGGTAAACTGTGCCTTCGCTGTANACCAAATTAAGGTATATATTCATAGAAGTCTTCCGCGAGGAAATGAACCCACCACTAGATACGTGGAGAGTGAGCGGCAAATATGAAAGATTCTAAGGCGTAGCTCCAGTATAAACTATTAGAACCATGGAATCAAAGGTGTAAATAGTTGGGGGCTCGAGGGATCATGAATCCCTGGAAATATAATCCGGTGATTGGATCCCCCTGCGGAGGTTCAACACCCGGCATATACATTTTAAACCCCTGGAAAAATATATAATGGATCAATCAATAAATAAAAATTATCATTGTTAGCTTATTATTAGCAGATTCTTTAGGTTGCAATTCAATTCCAAGATTTGTTCACACAAAACGAGATACAAGCTTTACAAACTCTGTATTAATAGTGTATTTTACAGACGATTTTGATGAGGGGGTCCGAATAGGCCCTATCCTACAGACTAACCAGACTCTAGAGGCCCCAACAGCCACAGTGATAAAACTCAGGTCCAAAAAAATGCTGTACATGGAGGTTCTCAGAATTTCTTTAGTGTTCTTCCTCTTACTATGCAGGTTTGCCAAGCACAAATGGAATGCCACCTTTCAATTAGCGTGGCCATTTCATAAAAATTTCTGAAAATATGTGGACGGAGGAGTAGCCTATGTATGTACCTTCAAATTACAAATGAAGTGGTCAAAACCACCCTACAGTGGCATCTTTCCCGATTCTTTCACTAAACAAAACAACAAAAATATGTAGGAACATTACTTTGTCATTCCTCAAAACCATCATTTTAAACAAAGGATTATACTCATCCTGGAATTCTAGGGAAAAATACACATATAGGCTTCCAATTTTCAGACCACAAGTAAGTAGATTACTTCAGTTGTTACGAAGGCCTTTACAACCCCACTGCAGAATTTATTTCTAATTTAGTCAGATTCATGAAAGTGAGGAGAACAAAGCAGTTAATACTAAATTTCTCGATTTCCACAGATTCATGTCAATTTTAATTTGTACACGTTTTAAACTNTGACTTTACANAACGTGTATTGTACACTTGCTATGTAAAGCAAAACTTGAAAACTTCTCAAAATAAAAACTGTCAGATTAGTTTTAATTTATTTTACCCAGCTGAATAGAAGCTGGGTAGAAAGGTAATACCAATTTGGTATACAGAAAGGTGTATATTATTACATATATAGCAGTGAAAATGCATACATTTTGCAAAGAAATAAGACTTACCAGCAAAAAAAAAAAATATATATATAATAATAATTTCGCACACCAAATCACCGTACACCATGTAGGCCCTACATTTGCTGAGCTCCCTAACATTATTGTCTATTTACGCCATTACATGGAACAATGCACAAACTCAATCAAGCATTAATTCGTACACCTTTACAGTACATATATCATCAAATTAAATGATGTTATGTGGTGTTTTACGTCTTCTCGACACCTGATCGGTCATTTAGCGACGGTAAAAAATTGTCATTTAATTATTTTCGTTAATGAAGACGAATGGACGTCACANATATTAGAGGTATCCACTCAACTACCTAAGCGCCACACAAATAGATATTTAGTATGTTTTTTTGTCTTGCCAAGATGTTGCAGAAACAACGGGATTAAACCATTAAAGAGATGTATAAGTTTTTATGTGGAAATATACTTCTTCCAAAAGGCCAAAGCAGTTCCTATGTACTTTCGTGTATTTACTGTACATAAATTAGAGCAAAGTACATTCNGACGTCGGTTTATGACTCTCATAACCGCACATGCCATTTANAAACGAACTGTTACAAGCTAGCTCACTAGTGAATACACGCACCGGCGACTCTGAATAAACGGGGGCGAAAGAGGCAGGCAGGCATGGGACAAGGTTAAGTCACTTTGCAACAGGCTGCCAACAGGTCCCTCGACGAAAACGGTGATAAAAACGGCTCAANTTACTGGTTTTCTCTCTTCTTTCGGACCCCATTTCCCCTTAGGCCCTTCGCTCCGAGCGTCTTTCACGCTCATTTAACATTGTCGAAAGGTGTCGGAAGAAAATCGCTCTGGACTCGGCGTATTTCAGAACGCACAAAACAGTCTTATGTTGATATTACGTCATCCCTGTTCACACGCCGACAACATTACGAGAAANCTGATTGGATTGTTACACTCAACACACAATCTGTTTTGTTCCTTCAGCAAAACTCCTCTATAATGTCATTCCACAGCATGCCGCGTTCCGCGATACTACACAACATGACCATTAGTCAAAGAGCATTATCCTCCTGTTAATAGTCCTCAAATAGGGGNCCTATTCTTACTCCATGCGGGGATCTAANCCAGAACCATCAGTAGACTACCAACTCGTTCAGCACAAGATAACTTGTAAGACACCNACCAGTCACATCAAAATGATGGTATGACTTGGTCAGAATTATTGTACAAATTACCAGTACCAACTCGTTTAGCACAAGAGAATCTGCAAGACACCAACCAGTCACATCAAA
>KZ881694.1:0-11701 GCA_003456935.1 Machilis hrabei
AGTAACATTTTGATAATTTAAGCACTTTAAGTGTAATGTGTTCACTTGTGTATAAATCTTGACATTGTGAAGAAATACTTTATTACTAAACTAAAGAGCTCTAAAAGGTGCAAAATGTACATTCGTTTTCACCCTGGTATATTCTAAAACTAAGTTCACACTGAAAGTTGTTAAAGACATTGAATTCCGTTTTCAACAATTAAAATCTATAGTTATCTTAGATTTTCAGTTTTATACACTGGTGGATTCTGTTCATTGTTATCTTTCGTTTTAATAGTAAGGTAATGGATATTAAGATTTGTATTCAAATTAGGCCTACATTTAACTTTATGCCATTTTAAGACACTATTTAGCCTAAAATATTTAAATTATGAAAAAAAGCTTCATTACTAAATTAAGAGCTCGAAAAGGTGCATACGGAACGTTCGTTTTCACCTTGGTATATTCCAAAACTATGTACGCTCTGAAAGTAGTTAAAGTAATTGTGTTCCGATTTTTAACATTAATCTAAAGTTATCTATGATTTTCAGTTTGGACCACTAGTGGATTCTGTTCGTTGTTATGCATCGTTGTAATAGGAAGGTAATGGATATTGAGATTTGAGTTTAAATTAGTCCTACATTAAACTTTATGCGTTTTTCACAGCAAAAGTCACTATTTAGCATAATATTTTGAAATTGTGAAGAAATACTTCATTACTAAACTTAAGAGCCGAGAAGTTGCATTTCAACCTGGTATCTTTCAAAACTATGTACACTTTGAAAGTTGTTAAAGTAATTGAATTCTGTTTTTCACCATTAAAATCTAAAGTTATCTTTTGTTTGTTATTATCAATCGTTTTGATTAGGAAGGTATTGGATATTGAGATTAGTTTTCAAATTAGTCATACATTTAACTTTATGTATGCATTTTTAACATTAAAAGATACTATTTAGCCTAAAATATTTAAATTATGAAGAAATGCTTCATTACTAAATTAAAAGAGCTCGAAAAGGTTCATACGGCCCGTTCGTTTTCACCATGGTATATTCCAAAACTATGTACACTGTGAAAGTAGTTAAAGTAATTGAATTCCGATTTTCACCATTAATCTAAAGTTATCTGTGATTTTCTGTTTTGAACACTAGTGGATTCTGTTCGTTGTTATGCATCGTTGTAATAGGAAGGTAATGGATATTGAGATTTGAGTTCATATTAGTCCTACATTAAACTTTATGCGTTATTCACAGCAAAAGTCACTATATAGCATAATATTTTGAAATTATGAAGAATAATTTAATTATTAAACTAAAGAGCTCGAAAAGGTGCATACGGAACATTCCTTTTGACCCTGGTATCTGTCAAACTATGTTGACTCTGAAAGTTGTTAAAGTAATTGAATTCCATTTTTCACGATTTAAATCTAAAGTTATCTTCGATTTTTATTATTGAACACTGGTGGATTCTGTTCGTTGTTATCTTTCGTTTTAAAAAGGATTGAGATTTGTGTTCAAATTACTCATACATTTAACTTTATGCGTTTTTCACAGTAAAAGTCACCATTTAGAAAAAAATTTTGAAATTATGATGAAATACTTCATTACCAATCTTAACAGCCGAAAAGGTGCATTTCACCCTGGTATCTTTCAATACTATGAACACTTTGAAAGTTGTTAAAGTAATTTAATTCTGTTTTTCACTATTAAAATCTAAAGTTATCTTTTGTTTGTTATTATCCATCGTTTTGATTAGCAATATTGATATTAGTGTTAAATATTTGTCCTACATTTAACTTTATGCGTGTTTTCACACTAAAAGTCACTATTTAGCCTAAAATTTGACATTGTGAAGAAATGCTTTATTACTAAACTTAAAAAGCTTTAAAAGGTGCAAAAAGAACATTCGTTTTCACCCTGGTATATTCTAAAACTATGTTCACTCTGAAAGTTGTTAAAGTCATTGAATTCCGTTTTTCACCATTAAAATCTATAGTAATCTTCGATTTTCAGTTTTATAAACTTGTGGATTCTGTTCGTTGTCAATTTTCGTTATAATAGTAAGGTAATGGATATTTAAATTTGTATTCAAATTAGGCTTACATTTAACTTTATGCGTTTTTAACAGCAAAAGTCACTATTTAGCATAATATTTTGAAATTACGAAGTAATACTTCATTATTAAACTAAAGATCTCGAAAAGGTGCAAANTGAACATTCGTTTTCAACCTGGTATATTCTAAAACTATGTTCACTCTGAAAGTTGTTAAAAATTGAATTCTGTTTTTCAGAATTAAAATCTAAAGTTATCTTTTGTTTGTTATTATCCATCGTTTTGCTTAGGAAGGTAATGGATATTGAGATTAGTGTTCAAATTAATCCTATATTTAATTGTATGCGTTTTTCACAGTAAAAGTCACTATTTAGCCTAAATTTTGACATTGTGAAGCATTACTTTATTACTAAACTTAAAGAGCTTGAAAAGGTGCAAACTGAACATTGGTTTTCACACTGGTATATTCTAAAACTATGTTGACTCTGAAAGTAGTTAAAGTAATTGAATTCCGATTTTCACCATTAATCTAAAGTTATCGTTGATTTTCAGATTTGAAAACTAGTGGATTATGTTCAATATTATCTTTCGTTTTAATAGTATTGTAATGGATATTCATTTTTGTATTCAAATTAGTCCTACATTTAACTTTATGCGTTTTTAACAGTAAAAGTCACTATTTAGCCTATAATATTAAATTTTCAAGGAATGCTTCATTACTAAACTTAAAGAGCTCGAAAAGGTGAATAGGGAACAATCGTTTTCACGTTGGTAAAACTGAAAGTTGTTAAAGTCATTGAATTCCGTTTTTCGCCATTAAAATCTAAAGTTATCTTTGATTATCAGTAATGAACACTAGTGGATTCTGTTCGTTGTTATGCATCGTTGTAATAGGAAGGTAATGGTATTGAGATTTGTGTTCAAATTAGTTCTACATATAACTTTATGCATTTTTCACAGTAAAAGTCACTATTTAGCCTAAAATTTTGAAATTATGAAGAAATACATCATTACTAAATTAAAGAGCTCGAAAAGGTGCATTTTACCTTGGTATCTTTCAAAACTGTGTACACTCTGAAAATTGTTAAAGTAATTGAATTCCGATTTTCACGATTTAAATCTAGAGTTATCTTTGATTTTCAGTATTGAACAGTGGTGATTCTGTTCGTTGTTATCTTTCGTTTTAAAAAGGTTAGAGATTTGTGTTCAAATTACTCATACATTTAACTTTATGCATTTTTCACAGTAAAAGTCACTATTTAGCATACAATTTTGAAATTTTTAAGAAATACTTCATTACCAAACTAAAGAACTCGAAAAGGTGCATTTCACCCTGGTATCTTTCAAAATTATGTGAAAGTAATTGAATTCTGTTTTTCACCATTAAAATCTAAAGTTATCTTCTGTTTGTTATTATCCTTCGTTTTGAATAGGAAGGAATTGGATATGGTTCAAATTAGTCCTACATTTATGTTAATGAGTGTTTGCACAGTAAAAGTCACTATTTAGCCTACATTTTTTCATTTTCAAGAAATACTTTTTTAGCTCGAAAAGGTGCAAACTGAACAGTTGTTTTCACCCTGGTATATTCTAAAACTGTGTCAACTCTGAAAGTTGTTTAAGTCATTGAAGTCCGTTTTTCTCCATTAAAATTTAAAGTTATCTTTTATTTTTATTTTTGAACTCTAGTGAATTCTGTTCGTTGTTATGAATTGTTTTAAATAGGAAAGTAATGGATATTGATTTTTGTATTCAATTTAGTCCTACATTTAACTTTATGTTTTTCACAGTAAAAGTCACTATTTAGCCTAAAATATTGAAATTATGAAGAAATGCTTCATAACTAACTTAAAGAACTTGAACAGGTGCATACGGAACATTTGGTTTCACCCTGGTATCTTCCAAAACTATGTACTCACTGAAAGTTGATAAATTAATTGAATTTCGTTTTTCACCATTAAAATCTAAAGCTATCTTCGACTTTCAGTTTTGAATACTAGTAGATTCTGTTCGTCTTTATGCATCATTTTAAACAGTAATATAATGGATATTGAGATTTGTATNCAAATTAGGCCTACATTTAACTTTATTCGATTTTAACAGTAAAAGCTACTTTTTAGCATAAAATAGTTAAATTATGAAGAAATTAATCATTACTAAACTTAAAGAGCTTGAAAATTTCATATCTTTGATTTTCAGTTATGAACACTAGTGGATTCTGTTCGTTGTTATGCATCGTTGTAATAGGAAGGTAATGAATATTGAGATTAGTGTTGAAATTAGACCTACATTTAACTTTATGCGTTTTTAGCAGTTAAAGTCACTATTTAGCCTAAAATATTTGAATTATCAAGAAATGCTTCATTACTAAACTTAAAGAGCTCGAAAAGGTGAATACGGAACATTCGTTTTCACCTTGGTAACACTGAAAGTTGTTAATGTCATTGCATTCCATTTTTCACCATTAAAATCTAAAGTTATATTTTTTTTTTCAGGTTTGAACACTGGGGGATTCTCTTCGTTGTTATCTTTCGTTTTAAATAGGAAGGTAAAGGATATTGATATTTGTGTTCAAATTAGTACTACATTTAACTGTATGCGTTTTTCACAGTAAAAGTCACTATTTAGTTTAAAATTTTGAAATTATGAAGAAATACTTCATTTATAAACTAAAGAGCTCGAAAAGGTGCACACGGAACATTCGTTTTCACCCTGGTATCTGTCCAAACTACGTACACTCTGAAAGTTGTTAAAATAATTGAATTCCATTTTTCTCCATCAATATTTAAAGTTATCTTTGATTTTTAGTTTTGAACACTAGTGAATTCTGTTCGTTTTTATCCATTGTTTTAAATAGGAACGTCATGTACAATCTGGTTTTCATGTTGACCATTTAAATCTATAGTTATTTTCGAATTTATGTTTTGTAAACTGGTGGATTCCGGGCGTTGTTAACTTTGGTTTTAAATTGTAAAATAAAGTATATCGAGATAGTGTTCAAATTATTCCTATATTTAACTTTATGCGTTTTTCTTAGTAAAAGTCACTAGTTAGCCTAAAATGTTGAAATTATGAAGAAATACTTCATCGCTACATAACAAACTAGAAAAGGTGCATACGGACCATTCGTTTTTACCCCGTTATCTTCCATAACTATGTACACTCTGAAAGTTGTTAAAGTCATTGAATTCCGTTTTTCAACATTAAATCTAAAGTTATCTTCGATTTTCAGTTTCGAACACTGATGGGTTATATTCGTTATTTTAATTGAAAAATAAACGATATTGAGATACTGTACAAATTATTCCTACATTTAACGTTATGTTTGTTTCACTATATAAGTCAGAATTGAACATAAAATAAGGAAATCATGAACAAATGTGTCATTACTAAACATAAAGCTCTCGAAAAGGTCCATACGGATGATTCGTTATCAAGCTGATATATTCCAAAATCATGTACAATCTGATTTCCGTGTTACCACTGAAATCTATAGTTACGTTCAAATTTATTTTTTGAACACTGGTGGATTCCGCTCTTTTTTAACTTTCGTTTTATATAGTAAAATAAAGGATAACGAGATTAGTGTTGAAAATATTCCTACATTTAACTTTATGCGTTTTTTCACAGTAAAAGTCACTATTTAGCCTAAAATTATGAAATTATTAACAAATACTTCATTACTAAACTTAAAGAGCTCGAAAAGGTGCATTTCACCCTGGTATCTTTCAAAACTATGTACACTCTGAAAGTTGTTAAAATAATTGAAATGCTTCAAAACTAAACTTAAAGAATTCGAAAAGGTACATACAGAAAATTCGTTTTCACCCTGGTATATTCTAAAACTATGTACACTCTGAAAGTTGTTAAAGTAATTTAATTCTGTATTTCACTATTAAAATCTAAAGTTTTTTTCTGTTTGTTATTATCCATCGTTTTGATAAGGAAGGTATTGGATATTGAGATTTGTGTTCAAATTAGTCCTACATTTATCTTAATTCGTGTTTTCACAGTAAAAGTCACTATTTAGCCGTAATTTTGCCATTGTGAAAAAAATACTTTATTACTAAATTTAAAGAATTCGAAAAGTTGCAAACTGAACAGTCGTTTTCTCCCTGGTATATTCTAAAACTTTGTTCACTCTGAAAGTTGTTGAAGTCATTTAATTCTATTTTTCACCATTAAAATCTATAGTTATCTCGATTTTCAGTTTTAAACACTGGTGGAATCTGTTCGTTGTTATCTTTCGTTTTAAAAAGGATTAAGATTTGTGTTCAAATTAGTTATACATTTAACTATATGCTTTTTTTCCAGTAAAAGTCAGTTTTTAACTAAAATTTTGAAATTATGAAGAAATACTTCATTACTTACCATAAAGATTTCGAAAAGGTGCATTTCACCCTGATATCTTCCAAAACTATATACACACTGAAAGTTTTTAAAGTCATTGAAGTCCGTTTTTCTCCATTAATATTTAAAGTTACCTTTGATTTTTAGTTTGGAACACTAGTGAATTGTGTTCGTTGTTATCCATTGTTTTAAATAGGAAAGTAATGGATATTGAGATTTGTGTTCAAATTAGTCCAACATTTAACTTTATGCCTTTTCACAGTAAAATTCACTATTTAGCCTAAAATATTGAAATTATGAAGAAATCCTTCATAACTAAACTTAAAGAGCTCGAAAAGGTGCATACGGAACATTCGTTTTCACCCTCGTATCTGCCAAAACTATGTACACTCTGAAAGTTGTTAAAGTAATTGAATTTCGTTTCTCACCAATAAATCTAAAGTTATTTTTTATTTTCAGTTTTGAACATTAGTGGATTCTATCCGTTGTTATGCATCGTTTTAAATAGGAAGGTATTGGATATTGAGATTTGTGTTCAAATTAGTCCTATATTTAACATAATCCTTTTTTCACAATATAGAAATTATGAATAAATATTTCATTACTAGACTTAAAGAGNTCAAAAAGATGCATACGGATCGTTCATTTACACCCTCGTATCTTCCAAAACTATGTACACTCTGAAAGTAGTTAAAGTAATTGAATTCCGATTTTAAAGAGCTCTTAAAGGTGCAAAATGAACATTCCTTTTCACTCTGGTATATTCTAAAACTATATTCACACTGAAATTTGATGAGTCATTGAATTCCGTTTTTCATAATCAAAATCTATAGTTATCTCGATTTTCGGTTTTAAACACTGGTGGATTCTGTTGGTTGTTATCTTTCGTTTTAATAGTAAAGTAGTGGATATTGAGATTAGTATTGAAATTATGCGTACATTTAACTTTAAGCGTTTTTAACAGTAAAAGTCACCATTTAGACTAAATTATTTAAATTATGATAAATGCTTCATTGTCTAACTGAAAGAGATCGAAAAGGTGCATACGGAACATTCGTTTTCACACTGGTATCTTCCAAAACAATGTACACTTTGAAAGATGTTAAAGTAATAGAATTCCGTTTTTCACCATTAAAATCTAAAGTTATCTTCATCGTTTTGATTAGGAAGGAATTGCATATTGAGATTAGTGTTCAAATTAGTCCTACATTTAATTTGATGCGTGTTTTCAAAGTAAAAGTCACTATTAAGACTGAATTTTGACATTGTGAAGAAATACTTTATTACTAAACTTAAAGAGCTCGAATAGGTGCAAACTGAACATTGGTTTTCACCCTGGTATATTCTAAAACTATGTTCTCTCTGAAAGTTGTTAAAGGATTGAATTCCGTTATTCAGCATTAAAATCTATAGTTATCTTCGATTTTCAGTTTTAAACATTGGTCGATTCTGTTCGTTTTTATCTTTCGTTTTAATAGTAAGATAATGGATATTGAGATTTGTATTCAAATTAGTCCTACATTTAAGTATATGCGTTTTTTTCAGTAAAATTCAGTATTTAAAATTTTTTGTTTGAAATATTGAAGAAATACTTCATTACGACACATAAAGAGCTCGAAAAGGTGCATTTCACTCTGATACCTTCCAAAACTATGTACACACTGAAAGTTGTTAAAGTAATTGAAGTCCGTTTTTCTAAATTAAAATTTAAAGTTATCTTTGATTTTTAGTTTTGAACACTAGTGAATTCGGTTCGTTGTTATCCATTGTTTACATATGAAAGTGATGGATAAAGAGATTTGTGTTCAAATTAGTCCTACATTTAACTTTATGCTTTTTCAGAGTAAAAGTCACTATTTAGCCTAAAATATTGAAATGATGAAGAAATGCTTTATTACTAAACTTAAAGAGCTCGAAAAGCTGCATATGGGACATACGTTTTTACAATTATATCTTTAAAAATCATATACACTCTAAAAATCCAAAATCGTAGTTGATGAAGTCACATCAATTCGTTGTTCACCGATAAAATGTAAAGTTACTGTCCGAATTTTATATTTCAAACACTGGTGGATGCCCCTTGGTGTTAGCTGTCGTTTGAAATAATGAAACCAAACACATTGAGGATAGTGTTGAAAATACACTTACATTTAACATTAAGTGTTTATTCCCTGTAAAAGTCACTATAGACTTTAAAATATTTAAATAATGAAGAAATGCTTGATTACTAAAATTAAAGAGCTCGTAAAGCTGTCTATGGGACATACGTTTTTACCATTATATCTTTAAAAATCATATACACTCAAAAATCCAAAATGGAAGTTGATGAAGTAACTTCAACTCGTTATTCACCGATAAAATCTAAAGTTACAGTTCGATTTTCAAATTTCAAACACTGGTGGATGCCCATCGCTGTTAGCTATCGTTTGAAATAGAAAACTCAACATATTTAGAATAGTGTTCAAAATACACCTACATTTAACTTTTAAGGTTTATTCCCTTTAAAAGTCACTATAGAGCCTAAAATATTTAAATTATGAAGAAATGCTAGATTACTAAAATAAAAGAGCTCGAAACGCTGTATATAGGACGTAAGTTTTTACATTGTATCATTAAAAATCATATACTCTCTAACAATCCAAAATGGTAGTTGATGAAGTTACTTCAATACGTTATTCACCGATAAAATCTAATGTTACTGTCCTTCTTTGTTAGCTATCGTTTGATATAGAAAAATGTAAGACATTGAGGATAGTGTTCAAATTACACATACATTTAACATTAAGTGTTTAAACCCTGTAAAAGGCACTATAGACCCTAAAATATTAAAATTATGAAGAAATGCTTGATTACTAAAATGAAAGAGCTCGAAAAGCTGCATATGGGCAATACGTTTTTACCAATATATCTTTAAAAATCATATACACTCTAAAAATACTAAATCGTAGTTGATGAAGTCACTTCAATTCATTATTCATCTATAAAATCTAAAGTTACTATTCGATTTTCAAATTAGAAACACTGGTGGATGCCCCTCGCTGTTAGCTGTCGTTTGAAATAGAAAAATCAAAGACATTGAGGATAGTGTTTAAAATACACATATATTTAACATTAAGTGTTTAATCCTTTTAAAAGTCACTATACACCTTAAAATATTGAAATTATGATGAAAAGTTTAATAACTAAAATTAAAGAGCTTGAAAAGCTGCATATGGTACATATGGTTTTACCATTATATCTTTAAAAATCACGTACACTCTAAAAATCCAAAAATGGAATTGATGTTGTCCGTTCAATTCGTTATTCACCAATAAAATCTAAAGTTATTGTCCGATTTTTAAATTTCAAACACTGGTCGATGCCGCTTGTATTAGCTATTGTTTGAAATAATAAAATCAAAGACATTGATGATAGTGTTCAAAATACACTTATATTTAACATTAAGTGTTTAATCCCTGTAAAAGTCACTATATACCATAAAATATTGAAATAATGAAGAAATGCTTGATTACTAAAATTAAAGAGCTCTAAAAGCTGCAAAGAAACTAGATGGCATTCCGCCGCAACAATTTTTAGAACATGACGTCATTGGTATTACCAAGCACTAGTATGATTGTGTGAATGATCTGGTGAGACTGTTCAGGTATGTTTGGGANCTAATGTGGAGCCAGAGTGTTTGGAGTCAGCATTCTTGAAAAAAAATTAAGATGTGTGTTTGACTTTGTTCATAATAATTTAAGTTTGAGTCTGCTAAGGTAGACTATTGACCTAACCTAAAGATATGAAGGGTTGGTTTTCTTGAGGTTTTAGCGTCGAACCTGGTACTTTAAGTTTTAACCCAAGGTCGAGTCCTGGAGGATTGAACCCTCGAATCCCTGAAGCTTTCATCGGTTTGAATCCTTGCTTCAGTGAGTGATCAAGTTATGAATTTTTTTTGGTAGTGTTGAGATAATAACAATAGTTCTTTGATGGGTTCGAATCCCAAAAATATGTGCAAAGCACAATATAGACATTTAGTCTTGACTGACCAATAATTGTTATGTAAAAATAATATACACTTATCTTTTCAGAGATTCGAACCTGGTAAATAATACTAATTTTGTGAATAAACTTCAAAATAGAGGTAGGGTTTTGAGGAATGAAAAATTGTATTATGATTCCTCAAACCCTGGTACTCTAGTCTTTCAGAGGTATTGTAATGTAGTTATTTGACTGTGTTATGTAAACCAAAGATATGTGTTGATTTCTGATACTGTAGTATGAAAATTTGGAACAATTTTCAGATGCATAGGACATAATAATTATAAAACTACAGTGATATTTTACGTCGCGTTGACATATTATGTTTTATAGTATTTAATTAATGAAAATACATATATCAGATAGCGTTTCAGAACTTCGAACCTAGGATATTTAAAATATGTTTCAGTTAGTTATTAGAAATAGTACGATTGGCGACTCTGGTAAAATTTTATTTTTTTCAGATGCACCGTCATAGATTCAACCCAAGGTATTTTAAAATGTTTACCTTCGGTTATTGCATACAGTACACATGTCGTGGTTTTAGTGTGATGAGATTTTAAGTCTAATGGAGAATCNCACCCGAGTCGTAATGACGCTTCAGGATTTTCCCATTTGGNTGATATANAGNTGGAGGTGGGTTCTTTTTACATTGAAAATTTTACGAAATCATTTTACCTAAGTATATTTCTGAGATTCGATTTTCGAGAGTTGAACTCTGGTAAACAAACAAGTTTCAAATGAAGCCAGCGTTTGTATTTTACAGCGAACAAGAGAATCTGTGTCGATAGCTATATTAAAGTTCTACGTTCAGTCGCATTGGAATGTGTTATCTTAAATCTAATCTCATATGCATTGAGTAGATATTANGTAATATGAATCAAATACTTCTGTTTGACGGTTGGAATATAGCACCATTCTACTTTCCGTGTTAATGAGTTTTTGAAATCGATGTTAGTGTTTCATATTTTTTAAATTTCTTTTAGTTTTGATAAATTTGGAAATGTGATTCGAGAAATGAATTTAGTAGCTCGTAAAGATAATTAATCTATTTTATTTTTTCCGCATGTTTATTCCTTAACGAGTTAGACATATGTGAAGCGTATTATCGATATAATGCGTAATATTTGTAATGTAAGAAGTGAACGTTTTGTTGATATACTAAACGTAAAGTCGGCTTCGCTAGCTTATTGGTTAATCATTTGGCCGTGCAGTCCGGAGGTTCGGTTCCTGGCAGGGTGTTATTCATAAAAATAGCGAGTGCTGGATATGTGTAGACTGTTTCGAATGACCCGTGGGTGTC
>KZ881696.1:24018-34477 GCA_003456935.1 Machilis hrabei
TTAAATTAAATCAAGCAATAGCCATTTTTATTTTTATACATCGACTCCACTATTAGAATTTAGAATTATTTAAAAGCAAATGTGATAAGGTTTCCTAAAATCACTGGATTACGGTACAAGGTAGTACAGAATAGTCATGAATTATTAAGGTACTAAATATGTATAGCACATTTGCAACTGCAGATGATAATAATGCACCGATGTTTAAACGGGCCTAGATCTTATCTTCTGTTACTGAAGATGTACAGGTTGGCTTAATGGAGTACGAGGCTCAAACTCTGATATCGACTCTATGCCTCACTATAAAGAGTTACCCTACGAGTCTGCCTTTGGAGTTCTCCAAATAAAAGTATGATCGTAGTCGTGTTCCGGGAGGGACGATAAAATTAGGGTCCCAGAGGTAGGTGTTCGATCTGAAAGAACCCACCACAGGCGTTGTGTCGAATGAGTAGCAAAATTCAATCATTTCGGAGCATCTTTGCAACGTGTTTAGTGTCTCCATTAGATCTATAAGATGTCAAAAAAAGAACCGAGAACCCAAATATTCATTGCCGAACTTGCCTTTGTAGAGATACATTCTGTCGAAATATTGGCATAGTTAATGGATTTTGTACCCAGAAGTATGAAATTGTCCATACAGGAACTCAAATTAAATACAAATAAACCTATCCATGGGTTAGACTCCCTACTAGCTAACCCACCCTCATACCAAAAGTCGTGTGTTCAATTCCTATGCATGGTTGTGTGTTGAGAATGTCCTTCTGGTGTCGATTTCACATAAAACACCACATATTACCATCATTAGAATTCGTAGTTTTCTTCGTTGAGGAATCGNCCTGCAAGAGAAAACCAGAGTAAATAACCAAACATTCTAATAGTTTGGAAAAAACAAAGTCATCATATTACAATTACGTAAATTTGAAAGACATAGGAATTGTAGTCGAACCATCAGTCATATAAAAAAATGAAGAGGGATAAAACTATGTAAAATTTGGTGTTCTTTAATTTCTGTCCTATATATGTTTTTCGTAGATGCATGTTTTCCGCATAAATGTAGAAAAACTGCCATTAACACGTCAGATGGACGCCATTTTACAATATGGCTGCTGATTGCGTGAAGGTACGAACGTATATTTTTAGTACGTTAAACTACAGGGTATATAGACTGGTGGAAAAGAAAACGCGTCACTTAAATTGCACCGATTTTTACTTTAAATTCAATTTGGTGTAAATTCACCAAATATGACTCCAATTGCATGAATTTTTTGTTCTTATAAGGCAAACATTTCTCTTCAAACTCCTTTTAATAACTTTTATTTATTCACTCATTCCGCACAACGGCGCGGCTAAAACAAAAGAAATGTTTTTGGTGACAAAAATCCTAACTTTGGCGCCATCTGTGGACACTATGTGTAAAATCCGACCGGCAACCTCCTCGTGGTGCACATCGGGTAATGCTAATGCCCGAGGTTAAACACATTTTATGATTATGTTGTCTCTTCGATGTTTAACGCTCTTCATTGCCCACCTGTGCTCTGCCAACTGAGCTAAGAAGATGTGTCATTTTGCTCACCTATTTATAATATAAGAGCTTCACACAAAGCCTTAAATCATTAATAACTTTGACTAATTAGGCGATCAGCAGATTAAATTATCATCAATGGATAGGAAATCGTCTTTGAATCGCTGCGCGTAGCTCGATTTAGTTGTTGCTTGATGAGAACGCTAGTGACATCGAATAGCTCATCTTACCAACTTCTTGGACCCAAGGAAACCAATACGCTCAGGCAATTCATCATCCCTGTAAGGTATACAATCATTGATATCGTTGACGAAATTCCTGTCATTAAAACTTATTATTAATTACAGGATACAGATTCGAAGACTGCGAAAGGAACGATACATTTTCAGAATATTTCTTATTTGAGGATCCAACCGTAATTTGTCTTGATGAAGAAGCTGACATACACATTAAGCACGCACATACCAAGAATGCAGTAATTAATTTCACACACAGACATCGAGGGGTTAAATACATAACTCTTCAGGAAATGATAACCCGAAAAATTGGGTTCCGCAAAGACTTTGGAAAGTTTCAAGAATATATACTGCTTTATTAAACGCATAAGAAAGGAGGATATGGTATGTAGGTACAATACCACGTCATAATGGACTACCTTAAGGGTCCTGGCTACGGCCAGGGCAAAATGACGCTCCCGGAGAACAAACAGCTTAATTTCTAGCTTACCTTGAGCAAATTTTGGAAAGTTATCCAGGAGAGGCATAGAGCAAAGCCTAGCGTTTATTTTGGTGTAAAGTTTTCTAAGACTAATTAAAATCTAATATGTGTAAATAGACGAATACGACTATTTTAGCCAAAAGTGCCGAGTTCACCTAATTACATATATTATATTTTAATTAGTCTTCGAAAACTGATCGGGAGGTCCCGGGTTCAAATCCCTGGGCCGGCTCCTAGCCCTGGGTAAAAAGGGTTATCCTACGAGTCTGCCTGNATCAAGGAACGTACCATATCATTTTGTAAGGGGAATTTCCGAACACCCTGTATTTTAATTAGTCTTCGAAAACTTTACACCAAAATAAATGCAAGGCTTTTCTCTATGTCTCTCGTGGATTACTTTCCCAGATTTGCTCAAGGTAAGCCTGATTTTAAGCTGTTTGTTCTCCGGGAGCGTGAATTTTGCCCTGGCCGTAGTCAACGTAGGTCACGGGGCTTTTTAAAACTCATATACGAATTAACCATCTGGCCAACTATACTAAATCTTCAATTTAAATTTATATCAGTGAATACTATAGTTACAGGTGTATCAGAAGCGTACCCTTCCAATTAACCTATAATACGTTATAGTGAGTGTCTATAATGATTTACTGTATTTAATTTTAAAACGACCTTATTGGAATAGCGCGAGTATTTCAAAAGTTAGCGGACGTAAACAATAAATTATACAGGGTGTTTCAGATTAAGTGTTACAAACGTTGGGAGGACGTTGGACACATCAAAACAATGAAAAAGCCTATGTGAACATCTGTTCACAAATGCCTCCTTTCTGAGCTATAGGCCTATTTATATTACCAAAATTGCGATGTTATTGACGCCGCTTAAATTTTTCTTTTGGGGCCACATGAAAACTCTTGTCTACATAACGCCAGTGGAGTCGGAGGAAGATCTGGTTAAAAGAGTTAGAGCTGCAGCCTACTCATGCGGTAACACGCCAGGTATCTTCCAAAGGGTGCGTCAAAAAGGTCGTCCATTTCAGCACTAATTGTAAAAAGGTAAGAAATAAAAAGACAATAATAAACCTAACAAATAAAATACAAATAAAACAAAGTATCAGGCAGTGGGTTCATTGAACAAAAGTGAGTCCCTCTGATCCCCCTACAAGCCCCAAACGTTTGTAACGTCTACGCATTCATAACACACCCTGTCTTTGATAAATCAAAGCGGGTAGGTCTACGTTAGTTTACGTGCAAATCTTTCCATGCAGTATTTTCGACTGTAATTTTGGTAATACAAATAGGCCTATAACTCAGAAATGTGGCATTTCCGGACAGATGTTTACATGTTTTTTTTATTGTTTTGATGTGTCCAACGTTCTCCCAACGTTTGTAACACTTATTCTGATACAACCTGTAGAACAAACTTAAGCAACTATAAATTACATCCAAACTTTAGCTGGGGATATTTGGTTAAGATTTAACGACTTTATTCGCACATTATCTAACCAAATAAACCTGAATGTATTCGTCATGACATCAAATACATCCCTAAAAATATCTCAATCAATTTGCTGGTACATCTGAGAGCACCCTCATGATTTTATGACGTCTGAAATACCTACAAATTACATGAAATCGAAAATTAATATACGAAATTAATAGTATAGGAAAAAACAATATTGTCGACATTTTTGTTCCGACATGTAGAAACTAATTAAAAATACAAAAACATTAATAATTTCAAACGACATGTACTTTAACAAGTTATGTGTAGTGTGTAAAAACAATTTNAATATATAATTGTTCTTCGACATTACAAATGTCTACATTTTATTCAGGTATTCTTTTTTCAGAAACGTTTGCCTTGGCGGCTCAGTATACTGAACACATTTATCTCCCCTCCCTTTCCTTTCTCTTATCAGCCCCCACTAAACTCCGAAGACATTCTGCGATACTTCAATTGTTTGCTCAAATCCGCTACAGTCTAACTGGACTTTCACCCCCACCACCACTTTCCACCCCCCTTTTCACGACTCCTTTCAAGTCAACCCCTTTGAATGCCTCTGAATTTTAGTTGTCACTGAATGGTTGTTAGTGAAAGTGTTTGTTCTAAATCAGTTAACTGTGATAGTTTCATTTACCGGTATGTCATTGTGAACATCTTTATAAAGACGGTGCCGACTTAGCATCTTTGGCCGGGGGAATTTTAGTAGAACTGAAAAAGAGTAGTTTCTTGACAGCCCTGTGCATGCTAGATGAAGTTCTGAACGCGGTATCTCATTTAAGTTTGACACTCCAGAAATCAGACCTTAAAATNTCAGTGCTCCCAACATTAATAAAAGCGACAATCAGTCATTTACAAAATTTAGCTCTGGAATGTTCTGGAAGCTCACACAGCAGTGACATTCTTGACAGTGTTGCAGCGATTAAAGAACACGCTTCTGCTTCTGTGTGCNAAGATGAATCTACTGTGACAGTAATGAGCGACATGAAACTATTCATTGATGCTATGATTGACGAGATGTTAAAGAGATTCAATGATAAGGCCATCACCTTAATTGAAGGCTGTGCCTTATTTGAGAACTCTGAATGTTTGGGAAGAAGTTCTGATGTTCAAATTCAAAAATTGTGCAAGCGTTTTGATTTTCCAAATAATACTTTAAATGTGAATGGTGTACTAGCTGATTTAAAATCATTTAAGTATTATGCCAGATCTCTCAACGACCAAGCTTCATATACGCCTTTACAAACTATTTTGAATGCTGACATTGGTTATCACCACCTAAAAAAGTTGGCAAAACTCATTTTGTGTGTTCCAGTGTCGACATCAAGTGTAGAGCGATCGTTCAGTTCTATGAATCGTGTACTGGGAAACAGAATGAATGAAAACACCTTAGATTGCTGCATGCGGATAAGTATCGAAGGTCCTGAAGATCCATATGAGGATTAATCACAGAAATCGCGAATAGATACGCCAAGAAGAAACCCCGTCGCATCAGACTGTTGTAGCATATGGTAAGCGTGTTTCATTATTTTATACAGGGTGTTCGGAAATTCCTCTTACAAAATGATATGGTATGTTCCTTGATTGAAATGGAGTGGAAAAGNAAGATTTTAGAATCCATGTTATAATAAATTTTTATATCAAAATACAACATATATATTTAAAGTACCAAATAATATAGTTACGCTAAAATATCAAACATACTCTTAAAGTTAACATAATTGTTTCCACCTAATTTCGACTAATTTAATTTTTAATCGAGGTCCATTGACCTATTTTCTTAAAATGATTATATTCTAGTAAGGCAGTAGCACAAAATTCCTAAACGAAGCCTGTGAACTTGATTTACTACGCAATCAATGCCGATCTACTTCTACCCTTACCATTGGCTTTCAAAGAAAAGGCATTAGAAATGGGATGATTATGCTTACTAGTTAACAGAGAGTTTAAGCTCTCTGCTAGTTAAGACTCAGCAATGCTGAGCTCCGAAATTAGGTAGAATTGTCTCGAGTGTAATCACAAAACTTTAGTTAGTTCTGGTTAAAGTAAGATGCAATCGGCTAAATAAGCCGTACTGAACATACCTTGTACCATATAACAGTTATAATTAAATCGCTAAAATATAGAATATATTGATAGGAAATGATTACCACAGCAGATGGTTAAAAATCAATTTCCTATCAATATAGTCTTATTTTTAGCGATTTAATTATAACTGTTATGTGTTACAAGGTATAGTTACAGTGTCCTAGAATAAGTAGTGGTTAAAAGCCCTATGTCATCCGTGGAAAAATATTTGAAGGTTTTGGATTTCAAATTTGACAAATATGCGATGGTAGGTACTGCCATCTAATATCTGATTCTGAACATATTTCATCATAATATCTGATTCTCTACATATTTAATCATATTTCTTCATGAAATTGTAATATTTCAANATTCGAATGGCTTTTGTATAAAATAAAGTTAACACTGAAGTAAACACGTACTTTTATATGATTTAAATGGTGATTAAATTCGCAATTACGAAGCTAAACTCAAGCTCTAATGAAATATTTACAAAAATTAATAATAGATGTCAGAACCTTCTATTGCGATTTTTATCACTTTAGGATTCCGCATAGCGACAAAAAGTTAATTTGAGGTTTGCATACAACTGTATAGTCAAGATAGGAAATGGATTTCCACAGCAGCCGGTTATGTCCACCTCCCACGAGAAGATTGTTCAAAGAGTTTATTAAGAGGAACTTGTCTGCAATTAACGCGATAATCTAAAACGCAACGCCAAGACGCTATTTTACAAAAGAGTTTCACAGACTAGCTTTTAATCTGANCATGGTTCAAGCATCTACAGTGGCGTGGAGTTAAGTTAAGGTTCGATAAAGAAGAGGATATAACAAAAATTCCGTGAAAAAAATAGAAACGCGTGCCGCCATCTTGAAAGGTATGTATCCATTTAGCTGGGTGTATTCATAACACACCCTCTCTTTGATAAATCAAAACGTGTAGGTCTACGTTAGTTTACGTGCAAATCTTTGTCTGCAGTATGTTCCATTGTCATTTGGGTCATTCCATATCAAGTGGTCCAACACTGGTTGCTTGACAATTTAAAAAAAATTGATTTATTTTTTGCAAACAACTTAACATGTTGGGAGTTCAAAATTACCATTATTTTATTTTTATTGCTTTTTGTTTTCGCGTGGCAGCCATTTTTGTTTTACAGAACGGAGAAATTTTTGCAATTTAAAGGGTTTGCGGAAACTGAAATATTTCTGCCCCTATGTATGCTATCAACATGGGATAAAAATCAATCTGTTCATAAAGAAATGATCTACAAGTTTGCTTATCAGACATTTTTATCTACATGCAATTCCACAGGGTGAAATTTAAGCCTGAATTATTAGCTCCCTTTTTTAAAAAGTGCCATCTTCGTGAATTTTTTTATGCGTGAAGGGTTAGAGTATACAAGTTATTATTTTTTTTACAAACAGGTGTAAAGTAGTTATGTTCATACATAAAATTTCAACCTTGTGACTTAAATGCTTATTTTACTAAAAATTCCCAAAATTTGGAAATTTAAGAAAATTACATTTTTCAGAGCTATATATCTCTGGTGGGGGACGAGAAAAAAATCTTTAATTTCTACCCATAACAGGACTATACGATTGCATTATGAACCTTTAATTGATTTTATGACGTCTGAATTACTAACAAATTACATGAAATCGCAAATTAATATACCAAATAAAAGGTATGGGAAATAACAAAATTGTCGACATTTTTGTAACGACATTCAGAAATGAATTAAAAAAATACAAACACATTCATAATTTCAAACGACATGTATATTAACTAAATCTTTTAAGGATTCAAGTTATGCGTAGTGTGGAAAAACAATTTTCTTTATACCTTAAAATTTTAGAATTGATGTTATAATACCTTTTTATATTAAAATACAATATATTTATTTAAAGTCCCAAATAATATAGTTAAGCTAAAATACCAAGCATACTCTTAAAGCTAACAAAGTTGATTTCTTGACATTTTGTTTAATCTGATTTTTAATCGAGGTCCATGGACCTCTTTTAATAACATTATTAATTTCCAGTAATGCAGTAGCACAAAATTCCGAAACGAAACATGTGAACTTGATTTACTACGCAATCAATGCCGTTCTACTTCTTCCCTTACCATAAGGTTTCAAAGAAAAGGCATTAGAAATGGGATGATTATGCTTAGTAGTCAAGACTCAGCAATGCTCAGCTCCGAAACTACGTAGAATTGTCTCGAGTGTAATCATAATACAATTAGTTAATTCTGGTTTAAGTAAGGTGCAATCAGCTAAACAAGCCGTACTGAACATAACTTGTACCATACAACAGTTATAATTAAATAGCTAAAATCAAGACTATATTGATGTCGGCCCCGGTAGCCTAGTGGTTAGTCCCGTGGCATTGCACGCCGGAGGTCCCAGGTTCGATTCCTGGNGGTTGTATAAATTCCTCTAAATTATTATGTTGGTCATGTTTACTTCTTTTCTGAGAAAACTGTATGAACGAACTATGGAGTTAATTATATATATAAGTACTGAGATAAACAACTTCAAGAAAAAAACATTAAATTTCTCGTGAGCATGATTAATTCTTCGATTAAATTAACTCAGTTTAAGATAATTTAAATTGAATGTAACTTAAATGAATAGCCTAGATTTATTTGAAAAGTAAAATAAAAATGTAAATAATAATCCCTATCACACTTGACCATTGATATATGCTAATTGTTTCTTTTCTTCAATTAATGTCTGATTGCTTCCTTAAATCCTTTGGTGCTGATTCGCCACTGCAACAAGGGAATAGCCGGTCAGCCTTTTATGCGATTTACAAAGGATAACCCCAATTCATTATACAGGAAATTCTAGACACATAAAATATTTTCTCAATTGTGGTTTGTATTCCGTGGCAAGTATTATGTGCATCGATAACTGCGAGCTTATAATATAGATTCTTCAGTTCTGAAATGAGTCTCATCTTTTTTGTTAGAAAGAACTCAAAGAGTCATTTTGGAAGGTTNTCTTTAAAAAGGATTTTATAGTAACCTTACCTAACATAACCGAGCTGGCCTAAAAATCAAGTATTTGCACTTACGTTTTTTTCCCGAAGTCGTCCTTTACACCTCAATTAATTTTCACGGACGCTGTGGATCTAATGAATCCAGTAAACACAAAACATAGCGGCATTCTGATTGGTGGTCCTCTAGTAAAATATTTTACCTGATACGAAGTTGCTCCAAGATTGTATGTGATTGGTTGTATTATACAAAAATCCTCTTACCCGATAGGAACGGTCCTATCGTAAATTGCAGAGAATTAGCTTGATAAACTCCTTGAATTTGGCTCTTACAACTACACGCAAAAACCATTATCTTATAAAACTCTTCTCGTGGGAGGTAACCATGAAGAATCAATTTTATATCAATATAGTCTTATTTTAGCGATTTAATTATAACTGTTATATAGTACAAGGTATGTTCTGTACGGCTTGTTTAGCCGATGTCACTTTTCTTTTTTTTTTAGTGTTAGTGCCCTGGGAACCGCCTGTGGGCATTACTTCCGGGGCGTTACCAACTAACATTTATGGCCACTTTTTATTCCGAAGTTGTGAACACACTTAGGACATCACAAGTGAGTGCTCGGACGCATGCCAACTCAAGTGCACACACTTAGGACAGCAATAGCAAGACACCCATGCCCTAGCCAGGAATCGAACCTGGGACCTCCGGCGTGCAATGCCACGGGACTAACNTTCAATTACACTTTTTGCTGACGATACAGTTATATATCTCCGGGAGCGTGAATTTTGCCCTGGCCGTAGCCAACACCCTTAACAGGTCACGTGGCTTTTTAAAACTCATATACGAATTAACCATCCGGCCAACTATACTAAATATTCAATTTAAATTTATATCAGTGAATACTTAAGTTAACTATAGATACAGGTGTATTAGAAGCGTAACCTTCCAATTAACCTATAATACGTTATAGTGAGTGTCTATAATGATTTACTGTAACTGGAATATAGCGAGTATTTCGAAAGTTAGCGGACGTAAAAAATCAATTATACANTGTGTGCACGTAACGTCTGAACAAAAAGTGGCCATAAACGTTAGTATAAGGCACCGGAAGTAATGCCGGTAGGCGGTTCCCGGTGCACTGAAAAAAAAAGTCTATATTGATAGAAAATTGATTACCACAGCAAACGGTTAGGAATCAATTTCCTATCAATAGTGTTATTTTTAGCGATTTAATTATAACTGTTATGTGGTACAAGGTATAGTTACAGTGTAATAGAATAAGTAGTGGTTAAAAGCCCTATCTAGCCCGTGGAAAACAAAAATTGAAGATATTGGATGCCAAATTTGATAAACCCGCAATTGTAGGTGCTGCCATCTAATATCTGATTCTGTACGTATTTCATTATATTCCTTCATGAAATTGTCATATTTCAATGTTCGAGAGGAATTTATATAAAATACTTTTAACACTGAATGTAAACACGTAATTTTATGTGAAAAAAAATGGTGATTAAATACTTAATTAAGAGGCTTAAATTATTTTTTTAAGAATAAACAATGTTCGAGAGGAATTTGTATAAACTACGTTTAAAACTGAATGTAAACACGTAATTTTATGTGACAAAAAATGGCGATTAAATACTTAATTAA